>JANIJG010000091.1:0-28469 GCA_024611175.1 Megaceryle torquata | reverse complement strand
TTTTTTCTGAAAAGCTTTCAGTCATTTCAGAAGCATTTACATTTTTTTCTTGAGTTGGTATAGATAGGTTAATTAAAATTCCAATGTACTGTTCAAGACCAGAAAAAAAAATAAAATAAATATTTATTTGTTTGGAAATAAAGCTGCACACTCCAATGGAGTATTTGGTTCAATGTTTTGACACTCTATTTTGTTGTGTGAACAGCTATTCAAAATGCATCCACTAAAAACTGTCTTAAATCTGTCTCTGCAGCAACTTATACTGTACATTTACTGAAACAGAATGCTGGAAAATAAGGACTGCCATTTTGATCCCAATCAATACCCACGTTTCTTCTGTACTCTACATTTAGCAAAACATTCATGTTATTCCAACACTGGGATCTCAGTCTTCAGTTCTTAGCATTCACATTTTATTTATTTGTACTGAAGCTTTTTGAAAACTGGAAAAATATTTAGAGAAATTAAAAATTAGCAAGTAAATCTACTATACTTTTAAAATGTACATACCAACTTGATTTTAACAGCTCCACAAAAGGTGGTGCAGATCACCAAGGCAATTTCTGATACAGAAGTTTCTAAAACCTACAAAGTATGTTGTTAAACAAGAGACTAAAAATAACTGTTATGATTTATCAGGTTCTGAGCCCTTTGGGGCTGTTAGAATTTGGAACAGAAATAAGAGTCCTTTTACAAAATCTCTCCTTTTGTTTTTTATCTGGCAAACATGGCACAAAGTTTATTATGTTCTTAATAACCCATGGAGATCATTATATACTAATTTAATAATTTGGAGTAAACTAAGTCTGTAAATCACACATACAAATGGAGAGAGTTTTCTAACAAAAAATGAATATATAATTTTTTTTAATGTTACTTTAGGCAAAGCAACACATCTGTAATGCACTCTGATAGAGAATAACCAACTTAGAGCTATGGCAAAATATCAAGAATGACACTCCTTAATGCATCTCACTACATCCAGATGCTGAAGAACAGAATGCTTACTATCATGAACTCATCTCAGGCACAGAAGATTGAAAGCCTGGGCCTGTAATTCTTGAGGCAAAACTTCTATTTTTTGAAAGACTGCAGAGTCAAACCATATGTTTTGCTGACATTTTCTTCTGTAGCTATCTTGTATTTTGTTTTGTATACTATGTTAAATCAGATCTTTATGTTCTGAATATAGTTTTCCTGACTGTTATCCAACTACAGCTGTCTTTCTATGCCTAGCAGGTACTACATGCAGCTGGGATAAGAGAGCGGCATTCTTTGAGAGAAAAAACTCTTAATTGTTTTTTGGTTCCTTAAAAGGAAGGAAGGAAAGAAATCTATCAAACACATGTGTGTGTTGGAGTGTATGACAGACAGAGAAAATCTTCTGGCTATCAAAAGGCAAAGTAGAAAGGCCTGGTGTTTAAGAGAACTGAGGTGATATTTGCTGCCTGCAGGGTGTAAGGCAAATACCATGGCACAGATGACAGCTTCTGTTTTCACTTACTGCTTGCAGAAGACTGATGGCAAGTGCTTTATGAAAGAAAGAAAAATTGCATTGATCCTAGATATGTGCACAGTATATCCACACATCTCCTCATAAATGTTTAACTGAGTCTGTGTGTCCACAGACATTTCTCTCTGAAGCACTACAAGTTCAAGTAGATATTCTCTTCTCTCTGCCTTATCCTTGTTCTACATTTGTGCTGTTTGCTTGCTTTTGTAAATATAACTATCTGTAGGGCCATGGAGTGAACCGGATCAGCAAATCTATCCAAGTTAAAATAACCCCCCTGAAAATAAAATGTGGCTGAGGGTTGGAGGAGAAATTTTAATTTGTGATCCAGTTCAAAGACAGTAAGGATGCAGAGTGCTGTTACAGGAAGGATAACAAGGATAATATTGTAAAAAACATCACAAATAAAGTGTGTGTGCATGATGAGAAGAAGGTAGTATCATTATATTCTGCTGTACTGATCAAATTAGAAACAATTTTTTGAGACAATACTCTCAGGGTAATACTTTATCAGTCATGTAGGCATTTATTGTTTTATGTATTTCATGGAATAGCATTTTCATCATGATGCAGACCTTGCCTCTATTTAAGTGCTAGCTTAAGAAAGGCAGATACTTTATAAAAATGAGTGTACTGAAGAATCCTCCTCTGTGAAGGTCATCCTATCCTTGTTCTTCTTTTCAGAGAAAATGCTTTCAAAATGATGAGTAAAATGCTTACCAGCTAGAAGGAGGAGGAGGAACCTATCAGTGTGTTCATATGCTGTGAGGCTAGTGGTGAGGCTAGTGGTGAGGCTAGTGAAGCCATGCCTTTAGACAGAGATACTTCTCAGACACAGACTCCTGCTCTGCCTAGTTTACTTAATGGAGGTTGACACTAATGAGAGAATTCTTCCAAAAGAATCCTCAACCTTGCAATATAATTTTCCCCATAAGCATAATTCTATATTATAAATAAAGTCCAATACCCTTTTTTTTCAGAAAACATCCTGGACTTGTGATGTTTGTCATTTTAATTCACAAGAAGTAAAAATAGCTATCAGCTGGATAATTATTATAAAAGACTTCCCTGTACAAAATATGGACAGATTTCAGATATAGATACTTACTCTTTAACAGAAGGCACTTGACTCTGAAGTCTGCCAGCCTACATGCAGAACTGAACGCTACAAAGCACCTTGAACAGCCGATTGTTCAGATACCCTCACTAAGGCTACATCACTCCATTTTAGTTATAACCCCCAAGGACATTGTCAGAGAATTCACAACACAGTTTAGCAAGTATATTTCTCCATGTCAGAATAAGCTCACACAGCAGGAATATTACAGTGCAGGTTGAATCCCTCAGTGCTCAGCCCTGTTTCTCAGTCACGTGATATGTCTACAAAGTACTGGAAATTAGTAAGTTGCTGTTGCTTAAATATTGATAAAACCTTGTGGACATACTGTGGACAAGGCTATCCAGCATTGTCAGGTCCTGCCTGTGCTCCAAACAAACAGCTGTGAGGCAGTTAAAACTTTTTCAGTTGAAGAGAACAGCTAAGGCACATGGTAAGGAGCTGATGTACCCAGCTTGATGCATAGGAAAAGCAAACCAGTAGCATGTTCAAGAGGAGGCAAACCTCTGCTACAAGAAATCGCTGCTTTCCTTATGGTGAAAGTTAGCCACAAACATGAATTACAGAGAAAATTACAAGAAAGTTGGGCAGACAATTTCACAGATTTATTCCTCAAACCCTCAATATTCTTTCCCAATTATTATATTTAAAATATTTTGTTGTTGTTCAGTTCAAATGAATGATAGCCATACTCACTGAACCTCATCACAATAGGGAATGATTTTTTTTTTCTTAAGAAGTTATCTACTGTAACTTTGTCATAGACAATACAATCTTGATTGTCAGGGCAATTTTCTGTTAAATCACTTACAGGTCCATCAGAGAGCTGCAAATATAAATCGTTGCCAGTAACCAGTTTCCAAAGTTAGAGCAATTATTATATGCCTGCAAATTTCTTAGCTGTAAGTGTGGTGAGAGAGAACCATAAAAAAAAATAAAAATCCCACTATCAAATCATCAACTAAGCACTGCTGAAAGCAAATAGCAATTTAGGCATCACTGTTAAGCTAGAGAAATTGCACCCCACTTGTTGATTTCCAGGTTTCTCCTGATAGCGGAGGCACTTAGTGTTATCTCAATCAAGAGCAACAATAAAGCATGTCAGATGCAAAAAAACCCATCAAACAGCTGTAGCCAGATGCAGTCACAGCAGCTCAGAACTAAGAGGCAGCAGGAAGACAGGGATTTCTTCCATTTCAGACAGATAGCTTATGTGGCTCTTCTGTGCATGGGAGACTCCATCCTTATGGAGTGGCAGAAAAGTAAATGCTTCAGTGCTACAGGCTTGATAAAAGTTTTATGGGTTGTTTGAGAAACAAAGCCACAATATACTTCTTTCAGCTGCACTGTCTCAAGTGATTGGTCTACTGAACTCTTTGGCAACCGCTTCAGCAGAGAAGCTTTAGAGAAGCCATACAGAACAATGGAAGAAAGGACAGACAGAAGGGAGGAAAGACAGATGAAAGGAAAGATTGATGGATTTTATATATTATATAATTTCCATTATATAATTATCTAAGTTTTATCTAATACCAATCTATTACAGAACTGTGACTAACAGCCTTGCAAATGGGCAAATTCATTACAAAGACCAATCTGACATGGTCCTGTGAGAACAAAAATGTCTACAATGGGATTGTATTGACAATCTTACCCCAGCGTAGTTAGCAATGGACTAATAGTGCATCAGTAGGACAGGAAAATTGTATAATGTATTTCACACATCCCCTTGTACCCCAGACTGCTCTGGAGAGAGAAAAAATATCTTAAGAAATTAATTTCTGTTGTCTTGACAGGTACTGCTGAAGAAGAGCCTGATCTGTCATATAGAAACACTGTTTAATATGTGATTTACCGACTTCTCAAGAAGATACAGAATAAAAATATCAGACCAAAAATAAACAACCAGAGGCAAAATCAACATTTACAGACTGATGCTGTAGAAAGACTCAAGAGAAATCAAATTTAGCAGTACATATTTTCTTTAAGTCTGAGGAAAGTAGAGAAGGGGAGAATATTTCATTGTATTTGTTGTCATATTTGTTATCACATATATATATATATACACCAGTGGAGCCATATACATTTACATAAGTCAACAGAATTGTTATTTGAAAATAAGGAAATATATGAATCTTTTTTACACTTGGTTATTAGAGTTGTCAGGACAGTATATGCAGGAATAAGAGACAAAAGCTAAAGATCATGGCAACTGGAGTCTTGATTTTTTATAAACACATGTTGAAGAAGAGGAAGAGTTATCCCTCACATAAATGATAAATGTTTTTCAAACAGTCATGACATCATTTCATGTGAATTTAGGAGTGGTTCAAAACTGAGGTCCAAAACTAAGCAGAAATTAATACAAATTTTCACTAAAATTTCTAGGGAAATAGATTCTCTTTGCAGTTTGTTAAAGCAGCAATTCACCTGCTTAGCAGAGAGAAGAACTACTTTGAAAGTTTCTTTTCCAGTGAAAACCACAGCTCGATGTAACAGATCTGGTTAGACCAGATACAAATCAAACAGTAAGCATACTGCCTTCAGTTCTGGGCCCCTCACCACAAGAAAGATAGCGAGACGCTGGAGCATGTCGAAAGAAGGACAATGAAGATGGTGAAGGGTCTAGAGAACAAATATTATGAGGAGCACCTGAGGGAACTGGGGTTGTTTAGCCTGGAGAAAAGGAGGCCCAGGGGAGACTTTCTTGCACTCTAAAACCACCTGAAAGGAGGCTGTAGTGAGACTTGGGGGTCAGTCTGTTCTACAATGTAGCAAGCAATAGGACAAGAGGAAATGGCCTCAAGCTGCACCAGAGGAAGTTTAAATTGGATATGAGGAAAAATTACTTCACCGAAAGGGTTGTAAAGCACTGGAACAAGCTTCCCAGAGAACTGGTGGAGACAGCATCCCTGGAGGTATTTAAAAGACATGTAGATATGGTGCTGAGGGACATAGTTTAGTGGTGATCTGGAAGTTCTGGGTTAACAGTTGGACATGATGAGCTTGAAGGTTTATTCCAAACAGAATGATTCTATCATCTATTCATAATAATATTTAACATATGACCAAAAAAAATTGGCATAATATATGACATTTAGAAGGAATTAGCATTAGCTGAAGCCAAAGAAAATGGTAGATTTAAATTTTAAGTAGGCAGAAATGGCTTAACAGCAAACTGTAGATAGTAGTCCATGAAGAAAATAATTTGAACTATTTCACACAGGCCTTTGCAGTAGGGAGAACACCTGGAGAAGCATAGTTTGATGAAGGATAACTAGCAAGGACTCTGGCAAGGAACCATCATGCTTATCTAGCCTGTTGGAGTTCTTTGAAGATATTGCTGCTGTAAGAGATAAAGGGAATTCAGTGGATGTAATATACTCAGATTTTCAAAAGTATTTGACAAGGTTCCAAACTAGAGATTAGTGGCTGACATAAAGAATAAGGGTTAAAATGGGATACTGGATAAAAAGACTGGATCAGGTGCAAAGTATAAAGTATTGCCATAGAAGGGAACTTCGTCCAAATTGGAAAGGGGTTTGAGGTCAATCAGGTTAATAGGCATGTGCAGAAGTCTAGAAATACATTATTTATGTGATAGTGCTTTGTGAACTGAATCTCAAAATATCTGTGTCATATGTGATTGCATGGAAAGTGAATAATGATAAAATAATACAGAAAGCATCACAAGTGAATCAAAGTGAATTCAAAAATCTTCACAAGCAAGTGAAAAAAAGTTAAATAATTTAAATGAGACTGCTATAAAATAGACCACAGGCTATTCAGAAAAAAAAAAAAAGATTGGGGAAAACATCATTGTCAAGAATATATAGCATGAAAAAAACCCCACAAACAAAGTAACTATTACAATAGATTTTTTTTTTTTTTTTTTTTCCAAAAGAAATAGCAAATAATTCCATGGAGGTTATTCTATTGCCATATAAGGTAGTAGGCAATAATCATGGATACTTACAATTCTTGCAGTTATTATGTATAATCTGCTAAAGCACACAAAGGATAAAAAAGTAATACTAAAACAACAGAAATTTTAGTCAATCAAAAAAGACAAAGGAACTGTTCTTATCACTGTCAAAGAAACGCAGAACCTCAAAACAGATTTCATTCTTTTGTGGAGCTGTACCTTTATACTACCAAGAGATTAAAGAGTAAGAAAACAATCCTATTGAAGAATTAGAATTCTGAAGGCAAGGAAAAAAAAAAAAGAAACATTAAAAAGAATAAGCTTCTATAAATGCCTGTTAATCTACAAATGAGTTATCTGGAAAATGTACTGTAACAAAAAGGGTGCAAGTTTAAGGAGCATCTAATGGATTATTAATAATTAGCTTTTCTATATGGTGGCAAACCTACAGTCAGCAGACACTGTATCAATGCAAATCATCAACTAAGTTCAAGTGCCTTTAGATGACTTCAAAAGTAGCCCAAAATCCATTCACTCATGTTAGACGTTTAACAACCTTTCTCCCTTCCACATCTGTATGCAAAAAAGCACGGTAGGTTGTTTGATTTGAAACCATTCCAAATAATATTTCTGCTCTCCAGGTCATTTATCCTTCATCCTTCCTCCCATATTTGCCAGGAATTTACCTACTGAACTTTTACAGAAAATTTGCCTGGTCTATCTGCATTTCCCTAGAGCCTCCAATCCTAAAACATGAGATTTCTTTATGCAAATAAATGTCCTTTCTCCAAATAAGTGCCTAAGTCCAGAGCATTCGGTGTTACAGAAAAACTCAAAGAATTTTATACTATTAGATTTTAAACAAGAGAAACACTATGAAAACTCTTCAGATTCTCCTTTGTAGCCTCATAATTCATTCTATTAACTGTAAAATTCTAATCCATGTCAGATGCCCTCAGCTGCCTTATGTAAATACAGTGAATACAATGGTCCAGGAAGATTGCATGTATGGTCTTATTAATGCAAGGCAAGGAATTTTAAAGATGTAAATATAGTAAAAGTAAACAAACAAAACTTCACTAGCTATTTTTCTTATTATCATCAGTAGATGCATATTGCACATCGTTGACTTAATAGGCTTTAAATTTATTCTGCTCAATCTTTGCTTCTATAATGAATGCAAATGTTGTCTCACAAACCAAAATATAGAAATAAGTTTTATAATACACTACACAATGCATTCAGCTCTATTTGTACAGAGGTGTTTTATAACCAAATACACATATTTTAAATCAAAGCAAACCATTTCAAAAGTGACTCAGAAGAGCAGTGACATAAATAACATAGGAATCCTTATTTCTTTTGTATCAACAATTTCTGTACCCAGTTTATTCAGATAATTAATTCAGTTTGTTCATTTTTAAACTGACTAAAAATGTTCTGATTGGTTTTGAAGGTTGAGAAAAGCATCACAATCTTACAGACGTTTATTTTACATTTGCCACTAATACAGATGTTGCAATTGGAATTTAGTCCATGATATCGTGGAGAGCAGCATAGAAAGCAAATACATGGTTGACTACCACATGAAGATACTTTTTCTATCATTGATGATAATATGATGGGTAAAAAATATTTGTTTTTTCTCACAAGCATTTTTCAATTCAGCTACATATTAGGTGTGATTGTAACATAGCTACTGTTTGTCCTGATGCACTGGAACATGGTTTGGTGTGATGGGTTAGGTAATAATCTTGGCAGAACTCTGAAATGCTGCAAAAAAATGTAAACAGTACATAGCATTTCAGAAAGCATAACATTTAAAAAATACTTCTGTGTGTTTGTAAATAATTCTTTTGCAGCTAAGCAAAATAATAGTTTTTTAACTTTGACTTTCTCCAAGAGCTCCTACTTTACCATGATTTGATTTACCATATGTTATCATGATTTGATTAGAAAAGAAAATCCGTTTCTGAAGGATCAGAATAAAACACAAAATAAAAAGATTATTATTTTAAGGATAAAGGCTATTCTTCTGAGAAATCTCCTATCTTTAAACAGGTCTAAGCTCTACTGGAGAAAAAGGAAACATTCTTAGATATACAAGAGAATTCTTTGGGCAGTGGATTTATCAGCAAGGATCTAAGGCTTAGAAGTGATAATACTAAACTTTAAAAAAAAAAATACCTTAAAAGAATATAGTAAATATAGCTTAAAATATTGAAGAGGAAATTTGAAGACAACCATAACTTTGCTAGTTAGCCTCCACAAAGCCTGAGAGATACCACAGGATTGGAAATGATCTACAAAAAGCTACAGATCGTTCTACTCAATTCCTTTCCTCTTGTCTATGAAGACCCAGGTGGCAAGAAAACACTTGTTTAGAGTGAATATTATTGCCTTATTTTTGAAGTGTGTGTTCTGCAACTGTGAGCCTTCTAGTCCTTAGTGATCTCTGCCTGAGCATTGGAAATGTTGAATCTTCATTCATTGGCCATCTTAAATCTTTAAAAGATGATGCCTTAAATTATAGGATCTGCTTGATTATACTGGTAATAAATGTGTTTGACCTGAAACGTATCAAATGCATGCTTGTAAAGGCTAATTCATAAGCATCACTCACATCCAAGCAGCTCTTTGTATAAGTGAATTCTTATGATGCATATATGACTTCAGGTACAACTCTTTTGTATTGCACCATAATACATATAGAATATAATCTAAACAGTTGTTTGTTGTTAGTCTTCAGAAAACAGATATATATTACAGAGAAATAGAAGATTAATAGAAGATTTTTATTGTTTTAGAAAGTAAATGACAATTTCCCTTCCAAGGAAGAAGCATGATAAATTTAATTTCAACTAGATGAAAAAATCTCCCAGATTCTTCCATTTATTTTATGTCTTGCTGGTCTCTTGAATTTTGATTTCTTAACTCTTCTACTAACTGTGAAAACATTGTATTGTGCTACTAGATGTTTCAGGTTTTGCCTTATTGTTTGTAAAATGGAATCATTCTGGAGAACACAAAGTCAAACAGAGGACGGGAAGCAAACTAATTAATAAATACTTTGTAGCTACAATAACATCAGAGTTAAAGCTGATTGAGAAACCTCAACAGATTGATTTTTCATCAGTTAGTTTATGTAACTAAAACTTTGATTTTCAATAATATTTTCATCCAGGAAAAAACAAAACAAAACAAAACAAAAAACCAAAACAAACAAACAAAAAACCCACCAAAAAAATCTCCCAACCCACCTGGATAATCTGGCCTATTATTCATTTTGTTAATACAACAGCAGCAGCAGAAGTGACTTTGCCTGACATCAATAGTCTAGTGGGTAGACTCACTTAGCCACTTCAATCTCAGGATTTCAGTCAGAAACAGAAGGAAATGAGATTCTTTGTCACAAATGAATGCCTTGACTAACCTGGTTTGCCTCTCCCAAAATACTTTGACCTCATACTGGTATGGAATAGGATTTTTAGGCTTCTATTTTTTTCACAAGATAGAAAATCTTTTACAATCTTCTGTGCTTGAAATTCCCTCGCAAAGATAAATACCTACCTCTTGAATTTTAAAGCATGGAAATCTAAGACTGTGGTAAACATAGATAACTTTCACATGAAAAGCATTACCAAAATAATCTTCCTGTAATAATCTGTTATTGGTCAGTGTCTGAATTATATAGTGGCTGGAATACTTAAGAAATATATGATGGACCATATGAAAGCAGAAGTGAATCATTGAGAATTATTTTTTCAGTGTTTTGAGTAAGTCATTCACTTATTTACTTTGAAGTTTCTGTAGCTTTCTGTGACATAACAATGTTGATCTCAAAGTTATCTTCTATATGTTGCATTTTTATTATATACACTGTAAAAAGGATAAAGACTTCAGGGCTGTGGCTGAAGAATGCATTAGATTTAATTCAGAACCACCATGGAATGCTGATGAAAGTCTACTGAGACCTCAGCATTTCTGTTAAGCTTTTCATGTTTGACAAAAGCAAAAAAAAAAGCCCCGACCAACTTTAATCCTGGTGTTTGTTAAATAGTGAACAAGATTTACTTCCAACATGTAAATAAAAACATGAGGAAATGTTACATAGGTTTTGTGGCTACTGACTTCATTTTGAAGAAGAGTTTCTAACTAAACAAGGAAGAGGTGTTTGCTGGGGGCAAGTGTAGAAAATATTTAAATCAGAAAATGGATCTAGAAAGAAAAACAAGTTTATAGGAGTTAAATTATAGCAAAAGGAGCAGAAATACCGTGGAAAATAGTTCTGTAGTAGTAACTTGTATTTCAGATAGCATTCAAGTCCTCAAATGGAGTTTACGTCCATCAGAGATAAACCAAGTGAAATATGAATTCAAGATAATTGATGAGGAAAGAAAAGCTTTTAAAGTTGATGGACTGATAACAGAAGACACTCAAGTCTTTAGCTGACAAGGAGGATCACTGACTTGAAATAACTTCTTATAAAAGCAGATCATCTGGTCACTGGTATAAGATCATTTATGATGAGAAGCCAGAGGTGCAATGCTGTCAAATATACTGTACATTTTTTCAGCTGTCTAAAGACAAGCTATTGTATGTCTGTCACTTTGGAAAGTGAAATAAATTGGCCTGTCCTTTTTGTCCATTTTTCTAAAATTCTGAACCAGAAAGCTGTGTTCTTTTATCTAAAAAATACATTACTTCCAATACCACCACTTTTAGACTAAACAAGACAGTACAAATCACTTTCAACCATATATTGTTTATGTAATATACAATTGCTAATTCCACCATATTTACACTAAGATTTTTTTTTTCACTTAAAATATTTACTCAATAGGTAGAACTCCATAAGCAGTTAATTTATATCCTATGGTCCCTTGACTTCAAGATAATGTACATATATCAAGAACTGGAAATGTTTGTACATGTTCATCTTGCTAATAATTTTATCACTAAAAATAATGAGCTGATACAGAAATGATGACCTGGAGGTAATAAATTAATTTCCTCATTTTTCCCTCATGCTGTGTCAAGAGTATGCAGTCACTCCTTAGAAGTATGAGATTTAGTAAATATTAGAAATTTATATGTTTACTGTAATGAAGGTGTCTCTCTCTGAAAAATTCCTTTGCTCTAGGTAAAGGCATTCAGATATTTGTCATAGTAGTTACCCCAGAGTCCTGCAAAAGTAAATACCTCAAAATGAGGTACCTCTGCATCTCTCCTCATCTCCCTTCCCCAGTTCAGTAAGATTTCCACTGCTACCTGATAGTTTCATTACTGGATGGTACCACAGGCGAAGCAAGAGTCATGAGAACATGGAATATTTTTCCCAGACTTGAAGCAACTCTGGACAACCTGTTTGGATGGTGTATATGAGTTGATAGTACTGCATGCATCTAAATATATTATGTCAGTACTGTTCATTTGAGGATTCATCATATCTGATATGATTAGGCATGACAGAACAATCAACCCTTTTAGATATACAAGAATAAGCAAGCTCAATTCTGCCTCAAGTCTTTCCAGCCCTGAATGGCCTCCATGTGGAATAGCTGCAGTTTCCCTCATTGGCTGTTTGAGTGCTTTTGCCATTTTAAAATATATTATATATAAAGAAAACCTGTAATATTGTTTGATAGTTTGCCCAACACCTTTTGCAGAAAGGAGTACAGTCAATTTTGGCATTGAGACTGCCACATAAAATGACAACATATCAAGATTACTCTTTTTATTGCAACTCTAATGCTTTAATATATAATAAGAGGTGAGCTGAAACACATTTGAAGAATGATTCATATTTATTATAAACTTATTTATACCTCTATCAAGTTGTCATTGTTTTTTTTTCTACTACCTAGTAGAGGTATATTCAAGGAAATTGTGGTATGTAAAAATAAAATAAAATTTAAAAAAAGATGTGCAAATATTTCCCTGACATTCTGTGGTATGTGGCTGAAAAATACTGCTGTCCCCTACATCTCTTGCTTCTATCAGTAATGATATGTAGAATGTTTAGTAGCCATCCTCCTTCTCAGGTAAAGCCCGCTAGCCTATTTACTAGGTTGTTAAACTGTTAATGAAGAGTAAAGCACTAGATCAAGTTGTGTTTTAAAAAAGTTATCCAAAACCAAAAGCTTATGAAGATATTGAGCTAGGGGGGCTTGAGTAGTAAACATGATAAACAAGAAATGTTTGCTTACATGCCCAGACTTTGTGAAATGAATTATGTAACTTGAAGAACTTGAAAAACTTATTTAAAAAGGACTCATTTAAAAAATGGATTCCAGCTACAGTACAGGAAGTTCCACCTCAACATGAGGAAGAACTTTACTGTAAAAGTTGTAGAGCATTGGAATAGACTCCCCAGAGAGGCTATGGAGTCTCCTTCTCTGGAGATTTTCAAGACCTGTCTGGATGTTTTTCTGTGTGATCTGCTCTACTTTTGTCCTGCATTGACAGGGGGGTTGGACACAATGATCTTTGGAAATCCCTTCCAACCCCTAACATTCTGTGACAGAAAAAGCAAAGTGAAATAGCACTGAAATAGCACTCTATCTAAATAGTGTCAGCTCTTACTAAGTTACTGTACTGATTTTGGTTGGGGTAGAGTTAATTTTTTTCATAGCCATTCCTATGGTGCTATGTTTTGGAATTTAATGAAAATGGTGTCAATAACACAGGGATATTTTAGTTATTGATGAGCAGTGCTTACATAGAATCAAGGTCTTTTCTGTGTCTCACCCCACCCCACCAGCAAGTTTGCTGGAGGTGCACTAGGAGTTGGGAGGGGACATAGCTGGGACAGTTGACCCCAACTGACCAAAGGGATATTCCATATGATGTCATACTCAGCTTATAAAGCTGGGGAAGAAGAAGGAAGGTGGGGGGGCATGTTGAGAGTGATGGTGTTCATCTTTCCAAGTAACCATTAAGCATGATGGAGCCCCCCTTTCCTGGAGATGAATGAACATCTGCCTGCTGATGGGAAGTGGTGAATTAATTCCTTGTTTTGCTTTGATTGTGCATGCAGCTTTCACTTTATCTACTAATCTGTCTTTATCTGAACCCACGAGTGTTCTCACTTTTACCCGTTTGATTCTTACCTCCATCCCACTAATATGGAGTGAGCAAGTGGTTGTGTGGGTCTCACCTGCCTACTGGCATTAACACAAAAGCTACCCTTATCTGACAAGCAAATGATCCTTGAAAAGATTATGGATCACTATTCAAATGCATAACTATGCTTCAGAGAATATTGATGCCAGCTTTTAAAGTCACCTACATAAGAAGTAAAAAAAGTGCTATCACACCTTTATTCTAAGCAAAACAAGCCAGATATTTCACCCTCCTGATTCAATTAATTTAATAAGAATTTATGTCATATATGCCTGTCTCCTAATTTAGGAACACTTTCATCCATTTAAGAGAAATTCCAAATTAATGTAGTTATAAACATGGAACTAAAAATACTTTGTAGCAAGTGCTCTTCTTTTGAATATATTTGCTATGTGCAAGTGCAATAAGAGAGAAGAAGGATTTATGTATGTTTGGTGCTTAAAAAATAGCATTTTCACAAGTCTACAAGTAAATTATGAGTTAAATCACCTAATTTTATGAACAGAAAAATGTGACTTCCAACTAATATTATTACATTACATATCTCAAATATCTGTAATTAGGAAACACTAATGATTGTATTGGTTTAGTGGATTACAAAAAACCAATAAAAATAATTAAAAGTGGCATAAAGCAAATGGAGACTGGGATTCTATATCACTGACTACAAATTAAAAACTAGGAAAACAAAAGGACAGAAGAAAATCATAGACAGCTAATTTTGGAAGACATACAAAAATATATTCTAAGAATGATCAATTGTGAAACTGTCAATAGCAACACAACATAGAAGTATGAAATAAACATATCTCACCAGTATCTGGGAAAAATGGGGTGATAAATGCATTATATAGGATAAGAAGTAACTTCCCCTTCATAAATAATTTCAGAAGACACTGCATATCCTTAATTTTGTAGTTTAAAAACTGTGGTTCAGATATTTTTTACCTGAGAATTTTAAGACAGTTTAGCAAGGATTTTTCTGGATCACTAATACAGATTTTCAACATGCCTTAGACCTTTATGAGATACTAATTTAGCATGGGACTAAGTATTTAAATTAAAAATTAATTCTAAAATAATAACACTGTAAACACTGGTTGAACCCAGTGTTCAGAGCATTATAAACTTTCAAGTGTTACTTTCAATCAGATTAAACTTTTGTATTAAATTCAGCAAAAAGGCACCGGAAAAATCTTAGAGCTACTCTCTATCTCCATCACTGTGGCTCTTTAACTTATGAATGGTTTAAAGTCATGTGAGAAAATTAAAATCTGATTGAAAGTTCAAAATCTAAAAGTGTAAAATCCAAAGCCTTGCATCTAGGATTAAAAAAAAAAAAAAAAAAAAAAAATTAAAAAAAAAATTTATGAAGATTATGTGTTGGGTTATGTTTCACGATTCATGATACTGTACTTAATCGGTTTTGATAATGGCCATCTAAAAGGGTTGAAGTACTCCATGTTTTTTTGATAATTCTTTATTAGCATCTTCTAAAATGCCTTAGCTCATTCCACTTCTTGCCTTCTTTGAAGTAAAATGCATGTGGCTGCAGGTGTAAAATATCACTATCATTTTTGTCACAATCAAGTTGTCACAGTTTAGGGTCAGGGCAGCCCACTAGACCTCTAACAGGTGCTCTCTGTTAACCCCTCTCCCTACCCAAAGGGAAAGAGAAAGAGATCAAGGGAGAGAGACATTTATTAGAAAAGGAAACTAGAACAGCTTTAATGAAAATAATAATAATAATATAAATGGAATATATAGAAGTATATACAAAACCAGCATAGAACCCAACCACCACTGATGGCATCACCATCACCAGGAAGGTTCCTCACTGGACTCAGCAGCAGATGGAAACCATATTCAGGGCCTGGATTCCGGTACCAGATTCAGGAACACACAGATCAGGATCAAAGGCAGGACAGAGTCCCCTTCAGATGCTGGCCATTGAAGAAGCAAGGAAGAAGCCATAAGAGATGAGCTAAGCTGAGCCAAGCTGAAAGCTTGACCTTTGCAGTCCCCTTTTATACTGAATGTGACATATATGGGCTGAAATACCTTGTTGGTCAGTTTAGGGTTGACTGTCCTGTCTGATCCTCCCTGCAGGTACAGTCTTTTGCTTTCTGCACCCCCATCTTGTGTGGTACAGAAGATCCAGCAGTGGCCTTGGTCTGCACAACAACCCTTGGTAGTGACTCTGACCATGGGGTGTTATCCCTGCCAGCAGCAGCCACTGCCTGTGAAAACAGGCTGCTGACTTCAGACAGTGCAGGGAGTTAGAAGAACTGAGCTGAAAAGTAAAATCACTGAACAGAATCAGTTCTGTTCTCACTCAAACCAGGACACACTCTGTGTTATAACAGATGCAGTCTTTTATCAGTGGCATTTAACAAACACGAAGAGGCAGTTCATTCCCTGGAAAAAACTGCAATAGAGGGTCATTTGAGCCAAAATATTGAAAAAAGTCTTATTCATCCAGAATGATAATTGAACGTTTATACTTGTTTCTTATAATCTCTTGAGCACAGAGGCATCTTGGAACAAAATAGTTGTAATCTGTAGAAGCATAATACTGAATCAAATAATATCAGTAGAAAATGAAAGGGAGGATCAGGTCTCTTCAAGGAGGTTATAAACATTTTTAGCAGTGAAAACTTGGTGTTCTCTATGAAGAGGTAATGATCAGAAATGGCAGAAGTCTTGAAGAATGTTTTTGTTGTAAAATATCATGTGGATTTGTGCAATTATATATTATGAGGTGAGGTCTCTGCCCTGAGAAGGTCTAAGCCGTCTGCTTTTCTTGTGTTTGACTGTTCCTGGAAAATTCTGAACTGTGTCCTCCAGCAACTGTTAGAAGGCACAAATGTATACAGGCTGACTTTCAGCTATGTTTCATTCATTATTTCCTATCTCAGTTTTAGTCTTGCCACTTGCAGAAGTACCAGAGATTATCTGGATGCTCCAGGAAGATTACAATAAAAAATGAGAGTTTGTGTACATAGTGGATAGCCAGAAGCTAGGCAATAATACTGTCAATGGTGTTGCACAAAATTGCCATTTTACATGTTTTGGATGGATTATTTTGATGAAGAGAAAGTACTGCATGTTGTCACATTACTTAAGAGCATTCTGCTGTTGTTTACAAAATAAGGGTCTCAATGTAGATGCTGTGCTACATGACGCATCTTGTGGGTCCTACAGTATTGGATCCCTTTCCCTTCTAAGAATTGCTGTAAGTAGGTAAGTGGTCAAATACAATCACAGTTATTGTAATACTCAGAAAAGAATTATTGTGAAATATTCTGAACACTTGCTATATATTTTGTGGATTTTATTTAAGCTATTTGAATTATTGCAATATACTTGAAGTGAAGGACTGGCACTTAGGGCTTGTTAGAATCCAGTACATTCTGATTAAGTTCTTTTAGATATTGTCCACATGGAGGGTGTAATGTTTAATATCAAATTTGCTTGTTTAAAGATAATTGATGTTATACAGGATTTCTGATATAACAGAGTAATACAAAATGTGTCGCATAATATAATACAAATGTAAGTTACACTAAGCAAAATAAATACAGCAATTGCAAACACAGTTTGATCATAATACCAATGTGATTCCCATTACCAGTCTCTGTTATGTACTCACAGCTGCAATACTGGGCATCCCCAGTCACTGCAAAGTAATATGTGGGTTGAAGCCAGAATAAGCCCCCAAACTACCCTGACAGTTCTTCAGCCTTCATAGTCTACCCTGGGCTGAGCCACATATTTCCCTCCGCATTTGTCCAGCTAATTCATGGAGACATTCATACTTTTGATCAACACAAGGAAAAAACAAGTCAATCACCTCAACTGCCAACAGATGTCCATCGAAAACAAAGGCCTAGTCCCCTCCATGCTGATCATTTCACACAGTCTTGAGAATAGTCTTGCAGGCTTGGAACTAAACTAACACAAATAATAGTACCAATAAGTACTCTATAGTTGCTCTTCGTTCTGGGATCCCAAAGTATTTTACAAAGATGGCAAACATCTGTATTTCCATACATGTTCTGTCCTGCATTGTGCTGTTCAGAGATGACAGTACTTTGGCTTGAAAATGATCTCATACTCTAATAATGAGCATTTCTATTACTTAAATAATGGCACTGATCACTAGATTTCTTTCCCATTGGGAAAGAAATTGCTGCTTTTGTTCTCTAAGCCACTTTGAATAATGTGAAGTTAGCATGATGAATGACACTTTGAGGTTTTTCCCTATCCACTGTTTCTGAAGTATAGCTATTTTTCCAACTGTCCTGAATGAGTAGGAATGGGACTGTGAGAAAAAAAGGATGCAATTATTCAGTTGATGAGGAAATTTCTTTACCAGTTCTTTACACTACACTTCACTACACTGTCAAGTAGAGCTACAGGACATTAAAGTGAAACCCTGAAAACATTATAAATTTTTCTTTGATAAGTCTGATTCCTGTTGACAAAGTGTTAATACTACAAAAGAAGTAAAATTCTTATTAAAATGTTACACTCTGAACTGAGATGATGCTCCCAACTGAATACACTCCAGATGTGTGAAGATTTGCAGTAAACTTGAGATGACGTTCACAACCAGATGTTCACCTGTTTTTTGGGGTTTTTTGGTTTTTTTTGGTTTTTTTTTTTTTGCTTTTCATTTGCTCCCAGGAGATGCCCAGCAGATAACCAAAAGTTTGCTGCTCCTGAGGAAAATCTTAACACAATCTTACTATGGTATAAATGTGTGGAGAAATATACAGAACACTGCAACATTTGCAATCTTTTGTTCATATTCAGCTGTGCATTTGTAACTGCTATGATAATAAGTGACCAAAAATATACTTGCAAGTGTTGCACTTGTAACCCATGGGCTTCATTCTTCATTGTTTTTCTTTTTGAGGCTGAATGAAAGGAAATGAAAACTTTGTATTATGCATCTGTGAGATGATCTAATCAATGCTAGGGGAAGAAAGCTGTAAATATAGAAGCTGAGGACAGTCATGTAGATTCAGCTGATGGCTACTACATGAACAAGGCCTGTGTGTGCACTGAGTCCTGTGTCTTAGTGTATGCATCTTTCATGGTACAATATATAGATTGTTTTTCAATTACTTTTATTGAATTGACAGATTTTTATCATAAATTAGACTGAGGCCATGTTAATGTCCTAAGCTGTTCTTTTGAGACTGTGGTGTTTTTGAAAGGGAATGGAGGAGTTTTCCTTCTTCTCAATGTCTGAAGATTTAAGTTAACCAAAGATTTACATCTCCATATGCCTTTTTATCAATTGAGAAACAGCAGTCCTATGATATTAATCCTCCTGTTCTAGAGTATATCTGAAAATGTTGGCCAGATTACACACCAGAAGAACTGCTTTTACCCATTAGTGATAAAAAGAGCATCTGGTGACCATCTTAGGCAAAGACACCTACCTTTCAGTTGTCTGTGGTTAAGCAGGATCAATCTCTCTGTGTGTGATATGCTTTACACATCACTGATTGATTCAATAATCATTAAGTATTTGTAATATTATTAGAATGTTTACTGTACATTAAGATTTTTGTTTAAATTATTTTTTTATTTTTTCCTGTGGTGGTCTCCAGAAACTGTTGCTTCTGTTGCTTAGAACTACTTCTGAGGACTCACAGTGCATGGATTTGTTATTTAAATCTGTGTTTTCTGGATAATACTGAAGTTAAAGCAGATTCTTTCCCTCTGTGACTGAAACAGTTAAACTGGTTCTAAGGCAGAGAGGCTGAACCATGGTATTATCACAGTGCCTATCTCATTGTGGTACAAGAAGATGTTGTTGACCCTAAAAATTTGGCACATGCTCACTGCAACCACTCTGACTAATGCCACAGAAAAACAGAGGCTGATGTATTCTTTATAAGACATTAATCAAGGTTTATTTTGATTTAAACTAGGGGAGGTAAGGAGGATGGGAAATGAAAGATACTGATGACTCAGGATTTTAAATCAGACCTTTTTAAAGTAAGGTGAAGAATGGAGGAAAAGAAAAGGATGAACATTTGAGCTACAGGGAGAAGTAAATAGACAAGGATTTTGCAAAACATCTCCATTAAGACTGGATGGGTTTTTTGAAAATCCCATCCAGATTTAGTATTGATATTTTAACTTGAAATTGAAATTTTCAGGGCACTTTGATGAAATTTTGCATTGAGATGTCTCATGTTATGTTGTCAGCTTCACTTAGGCTGACTTATCCTGCTGGGGAGAAACATTATATAACATTTATTCAATGCTATATAACATGAAGTGAGAGAACTTCCTTTCTATACTTCACGGGCTGCTAAAACCACAGAAATAAATTTTAGTCTTACATAATGGTTTTACTGACATTTGTAATATTCTGACTGAACACTCCTTGAAATAATTAAAAGATTCTTTTAGCTTTGTCTGGCATTTTACTAGCTGACTAATGCTGATGTTGATGAAAAACGTGATTACAGGGTAATTATGGCTACTACTTTGTAAGTTAGCAGATAGTAGACTTTTGTGAAAAACAAAAACAAACAACAACAACGAATTAAAAAAAAAAGCCTTTCATTATACGTCATAAGTGCTCATATTTATAATAATTTACCTGAACACTAATTTTGAGTAGTTAGGTTTATTCAGCACTTTTTGTAGTAAACTAGAAAAAAATATTTCCTACTTATAGGGCATTTCACAGAACTCTGATACTTGCATTTGGATATTGTCAATATATCTTTGAGGCTACCTACTAATAAGCAATTTTTCAGGTCCTTACAAAAAAAAAAAGAAAGATGAATACAAGAGGAGGCAGGTTCTACTCTTCTGTAGATCTGTATGAACCAAAGGGAGAATGTTTCTCTCAAATGTGCTTAGAGATTTGTTTTGTACCAGAAGGCAGTTGCAAACACTAAGGAACTGTAGATACATTTTCTGATCCTGCCTTTCTCCCTTTTCTTTAACTGACTACATATATGGGGCATGCCTTCTATGTTTGGGCACGGGTAGTCTTTGCAGAAAGAAGCATTGACATTTCTAAACAGTGTCAGAAAACAAAGATGTTTGTTTACTTTTGCTTCCGATAAGAATCAAGAATGTAAATGAGAAAAATATAAAGAACTGATTAGCTATTTGAAATATAAATCTTCCATCCACAGTCATATATAATGAAGTTTTTATGCCTCTCCTTATTGATCTCATGTCGTGTTTTACCAACATTCTCTAGAAATGTACACATCCTGTCTTAGTAACTTTCTCCAAATATGGGCTGGATCCAGTGTCTTGTGACCAAGTGGCTCACACTGCCAGCTTTGGGCTTCCTGGGTGAAGGTGAATTTTGATGCCAGGAAGGATCTTAATGACAAGGAGATGAAGTTGCACAAAACCGACTGAAGCAGAGGATCCTTTTCAACTCAGGTTCAAGTCCAGTAATAAGCATAATTAAATTTAAATTTATTATCACAGGTGAAAAAAACTATTGGGAAATCTATTATTCATTCATAGTGCTAACAGAGATACCAAAAATGTTTGGAAAGCTAATTTTTTTTCAAATTCATTCATATTGTTTTAGATATTTTGCAAGACTTATGCTGGTTTACACTTCTTGGGAGACACTCTCTTTTACAACTATCAGAATATCTCAGAGTATTTAAGATCACTGAAACTAAACTACTGAAATGACAATACATGAGACATTAACTGTCTGATTTTTACTTCTAATAAATTTTTAGATGATGCAAAGAATCACATTAGGATGGTATTTTGGGAAAATATGTTAGGATGTATTCACACTGTTAAAAGTCTTAAGAACCTTGAATATGAATTCTCAATGCTTATGCTAGTGATTATAATACACAATACGTTTTGAGCAACATTGTAATTGCACAAAAATTGTCAAAGGCCTCCTTATAGCAAATAGAGTAAATGGCTCTGAAAGACTTCCTTCTATAAAGCAGGAGGAGGATTCTGACAATTCCAGTAAAGAACGGCCTGTTCCATAGTTTCTAACTTTTCTGAAATCTGCTTTCAAGGACTAAAGGATAAAAGGAAGAGATTCTAGGATTAGAGCTAGTTGTAATGGTTTCTCTTATAGATCCTGTAAGATATAGGCACTTCTAGAGTACAATTTATCTTAGCCAAAAATAAACATCAAAACTACATATGTCTAAAGACACCTATTTATTTTCATTGGTACAAAGGCAACTGTATAAGGCAACTAGGCGTAAAGTAGATATCTACAGTTTAACGGTCCGTATGAGAAGAATCTTCTCTCCAGTAAATGTAAAAGTTTTGTTTACCTTGTCCCTGTGAGGATCCAGGAAGTCTTTATTGTCTCCTTTCAATATATAAAGAGCATTTAGCTATGGAGAGAGTTTTAACCAAAGCCTATAGTGTCAGGATGAAGGTCAAGTTTTTAAAAGAAAGAAGGCAGATATAACAAATAAATTATTTTTTTATGATAAGGACTGTGAGGCACTGGAACTGGTTGCCCAGAAAAGTTGTGAATTCCCCATGTCTGGAAGTGTTGTCAGACTGGATGGGGATCTGAGCAACCTGATCTAGTCAAACCTCACAGCAAGGGGGTTTGATTAGATAATCTTTAAAGCAACCTTCCAAACCGAACCATTCTATGATTTTATGATTCTATGATTTAGCTTTTAACTAATTGTGACTTCAGCCATACTTTGCTATACTTTGCTTTACTAAACAAAACAAAAACAAAACCAAAAAATCCAACAGTATTCTTATTCATGAGTATTCTGCTTAGAAGATGTAATATGTTACTTATTAAGATCCTAGGAGGCTAATAGAGGGTCTCACCTAAGGAAAATCTGATGAGGAAGATCCAGTTGGTGGGATTTGGGGTTGGACTAGATGACCTTAAAAGGTCCCTTCCAACCCAAACCATTCTGTGATTCTGTGATTATCTGAGGAAGTTTCAAACTTTGTATATTGGCTCCAGACACTGAAAATGTTGACCAGTATCATTATTCAGAGACACATCAGAAGTGTCTGGTTATTCTTATCTGGGAAATATAGCTTTACTGAAGACAGTGTTACTGTATTACTTTTCATAAGTTGTGTCCAGAAGTTCTGGCTAGAATAACCATCCATTTTTCTGAAAATCAATACCATTTTGTCTGACATTAGGCTAAATTCAGCATATCCTTTCTTTGCTTTTGTTTTTTTTTTTTTTGTTTGTTTGTTTGTTTTTAGTGTGGTGTTTTTGGTTGTTTGTTTTTTTGTTTGGTTTTTAATAGAAAACCCGTGACCGATAGATCTGAAGGCCCAAACATCTGAAGACCTTCAGATGAACTTCAGGTTACTTTGTCACACACCACGTGGGGCTCATGAATAAACCAAGGCGACACATTTAGCAATCCGAAAACTTAGAGATGAACTTTAAAGGAAAGATTAACACGTAGTGCAAAGTGACTTTCCCTCATGATGACACAGATATGCATTGAACTAGAACACAGTAATAGTTTTTATTGAATGTGAAAAGCGAGTAACATTTAGCTTCCTTATAGAAGGCGTGAAAAGGTCAGCTGGAAGTTTTATTGACGGTGCTTAAAGGAGTAGTTTGCTTGCTGCAATACAAAATTGGAACTTATCTGGACAGAGGAAATCATATTAAAAAAACAAGTCCTGTTCCATAGGACAATTACATTCTAATACCTCTGCATATTTATATTGCTGTTCAGTGCTCAATACCCATGTCTCAGGAGAAAATTATTTTATGATATCTCTTATAATTTAGCTAATTTGTGATCTTCATTACACATTACTGATTTGGTTTTAATGAGTGATATGTTTCTATAGGTTTAGAGAAAGAAAGAAATACATTTATATGCATATTGCTTATTAGGCACTTACTGTTACTGTCAAACTTATTTTGGAAATACAATGCTTATGTAAGTCTAACATTTTAGACTGAAGATCTAGTGTAGCAGGGAACCTCACTTTATGGTCTGTTATAGCCTCAGCATAAATGTGTGTCATTAAGAACACCTGATAATTAACTTACAACACTTGCTCTCTAAAAGACATATTTTTTTTAGTGAAAAGAGTCATAACACTACAAATGTCTGGTCTAATGGACATTACTAATTATTATTAATACATCTAATACAGATAAAAATAATAGTAATGTTTGGAGTGATTTTCAAATAAAGTAATGATTAATAGAATGTTTGTCTCTGGCAGCCTTTGTGAGGTAAAAATTTTAAATGATGGATAGTTAAATGATGACACATAAGTCAAGGCACTTCATTATGGTTGTAAAATGCAGCATACAGAGAAATATCAGTGAAGGAAGTGATTAAGGCATTACTCTTGTCATTAAGAGACTAGTAGTCTGAATAAGGTTATTGTGTGAAGTTGGGTGCTTAAATTCAGTTTCTACTCTCTTGCTCCAAAATGGAAATGGTCATTCCCTATATTATTATCACAATAATATATGGGGCAGGGTCCTCTTATTGTATTGAAGTAACTGGATACCAATGCACTTTAATTGTAGAATGTTGACGTCCTGGTTTTAATATAAATCTGTTCTACCCCTTCCTTGTGCAGAATATATAAGGAACATGACCCTTCCTCCAGGGCTCAATTCACAAGAGCACAAATTTTGCTCTGTTGTTTGGGATTGCCACTAAAAAAATTAAATTTTTTATTTTTTTAAACACTTTTTCATTCTGTAACTTCCCCCTGCTACCATTTCAGTCCACTTTGAGTTTTTTGATCAGGCTCAGAAAAGTCTAACTCTTAAGCATATTAAGTTGTTATCCATAAATGAAGCCTTTTTTTTTTTTTTTTTTTTTTGACGATTTGACATTTTTTTAGAACTAATTTTGTAGTAGCTTCTCTGGCCTCACCAGCCACTGACAACCAGTGCCTCTCTGAGTTTTGTTCTTTCTCTGCTCATATAGAACAGCATCAACACTTCTTGGTATCTGCTGAGGTCACCAGCTCCGGTTTAGTAGTGGCCAGCCTGGGCAATAATGCTTCCCCAAAAGAAGGTCCTCAAAGCCAGGCTCACATCCTGCTGTTCCAGGAGAAAAAGAAAAATGAATACTTTAAAAACTTAATTTTCTGTTACATCCTTTTTGTTTTCATTTATAAAGAAAATGAAGAGCTCTAACACTATTGGTTTCTGATGTTGAATCAGCGAAAGACAAATTAATTCAATTCCTACTTTCATTTCAGAACATGTTTATTCTCATTAGCTTTTTATGAACTATGCTTATTGATGATAACAGATAAGACTTTGATATTACAGATTTTCCATTTATATTGTAGAGATGGGTTTTCACATTGCCTTATGTGTCATGTTAGAGTGTAAAAACCATTGATATATTAATTTTTTTTTTGAGATGTTGAATATGTTAATGATTTTCTTCCTGTAAATTGTATAATTTTACTTAAGTGTTATTTTTTTATATATATATTCAGAAAAAAATATTACTTTTCTTTCACTCTGCAGCTGTCTGCACCTAATATGCTATATGTACTAGACATAGGCAATACACTTGAACTAGAAAAAGGGTTGAGACAGCTTAATGAACAGTTTGGTTGTGAATGTGCATTTGGGACTCTGAACATAATATGAGATCCTTGAAGCACTGAGAACTATTGTTAGTTCAAAACCAAATTGTCCTGTTTTACTAGTTGGACTGCCAGAGGCAGTTTAGCTGAACTAAATAATCCCATGTCCCAAAACACTTTTGAAGTCTCCTAATTTATCCAGCTGAGGTAAAACACCAATATCCTATTGCTCTTTCTGGCTGAGGTAGTTCAGAAGTCACACTGATACCTTTGCCTGGCACTGGGTTGTGATATCTAGACAGATGCCAGGGGGCAAATGTTGCTTTCCCCCTCCTTGATTTGCTCATACTTAAGAGTTAAAGATGATTAAAACTGTTCAAAATGTCTCTTTAAAGACCCTTAGGGTCTTTAAAGACCAGGCTGACATCTGTATTTAATTTAAGCATTTTGCACAATTTACACTGATATGGTCTTTTCAGGATGCAATTCAGAACAAGTCCGTATCCCTCTACACAGATGAGATGTAATTTATGTATTTTCAGTAAATCATGTACCTCATTATTATCAAAAGTGATGTTTAAAAAAGCCTGGCGATACAAAAACTTCCCCTCTCTTCTGAGTTGCTGACTGGAAGGACATATTGGCCTGGGTTATTACTGAAGCTTTCAGCATTAATTTACATCATTTTCAAGTGTTCTTCGGACACTTTTCTCACCATATAATTTCCTCCTTTTCCTTTTTGACTCTATACTCTCTTGATTACAATGACTGTCTTGAAACCACTTAGCATGTGCTTGGTTCAAGGGTCAAGATGTCCCTAAACCAGTTTCCCTTCCAGTAAAAGCATTTGTCACCCTTTTCTATCTAGCTTTGTGCACTTCTTTTCAAGATAAGTGTTTTTTTCCGCTCAAATAATTTGCTTAAAATCCATTGGAAAAAAGAAAATAGTATAAGCTTTTTGTGTAGATTGAGGTGGTTACTTTAAAAGGCACACATAAACTTATTTTTGAAATATATTTGCTCACACCAGTGCACCACTTTTTCTTTTTTAAAACACCTTTTATGTGGTAGACTCATAACCAATATGGAATCCCACCTGTTGTTGATTAAAGAAGCTGTATGGTAAGGCTAAAATACATTCCTACTTCTAATATGATTTTCAGATATATGTTTTTAACACAAAAAACTTATTTAACATGAATAAAATGTCTGCTTCAGTTGGTGTTGTTGATCTCAAATCTCTACTGTTAGAAGAAGTGGCTTTCTAATTCCTAGTTGGCATATATGAATACAGGTCCATTGATTTCAAGAGAATTAAGGTTGATGGTGCAATTCTGGCCCATCTAGGTTTGCTATAACATTTAGAAAGAATCAAACAAACTCACAAGACTCTTTAGAATGTCTTGACAAAACAGTGTGAAGTTTTATTTTAATCATTAGGACAGATAGTCAAAATAATAGCCACTTTTCTGTTTTAGAATGAAATGGAGATTATGCTAAGATTTCCTGAACAACTATTTCCTAAACATATGGCAAGACATGTATCACTAGAATAAAAAGCAGAACAGGTAAACAAATGATGATTCAGTTCCAGACAATCACAAATCACAACTTCACAGTAATGACCAACTATATTACTCAATAAATAGCACCAAAATATTTCACAAAAGGTTTAGAGAGGGATAATTCATATGTGACACCTCATGAATGAAAAGGGATAGGGATGGCAAATAAGGTTTGGATAGCAATGCAATGCCAGCCTCTGGCAAAACTGTCACTGTGTTGACTTTGACAGAAGATCAGCTACAGCTTTCAGTTGGGACTAGGATAAATACTGTATTTTCGTTGACTTAACTGATATATGAAGTTGTCTTTTGTTTATTTTATTTGTGCTCAACATTCAGTTTTTCTAGTCACTTTGTACTGCTAAGAATTGTTAAGACTTTTGCTATGAAGTAGTTTCTAATGAAATTAATATATGAACATTTCCATGGATTCATCTGTGTGGACTTGGGTGGACATGTTGTTGATGTCAATCTGCCTCATTTGAAAAACACAAAATTCCTTTTAATTGTGCTTCATCACAGTTCATGGACTCAGGCAAAAATCTAGAAAAAGGGAGGGAGCTCCTTTGTGTTTACACCTCAGGGAAGAAACACTTGATTATTAGACCAGTTGGGAATAACTTTCATGTCCAGGTTCCTTCTGAGAGATTCAGCAAAATAAAATAAATAAAATAAACCAAACCAAAATATTTGCACTTTTGGCTGTTGTAATGGATATGAGGTTTGTCTCATCTTAATCTAGGCAAGATTGGTGTAACTGTTTTCGTTTCCCATCCATGCTATATATTTCTTCACATATATTTCCCATATATTTTTCACATTTTTTTCACATGCTTAAACTCTGAGATTCTTTGTTGCTGCCTACAGAACATAAAGGGTGTTCATAATACTTTCTTTTTCGTACATTTTTCTCTTTTACCTTATTCAAGGATAAGGTTTGGGTACTTGGGTCTTATTTTGCATGTAGACTGCTATAAAACTGAGTCTTGATTTTTCCTAGATACTTTGAAGGATTATTACAGTAGGTATAATAGTAGCAATAATAATAATAGAAAACTCCCCACATTACTTGCATATTATATTTTTTAACCCTTATCTCTGCACTACAGCAAGAATAAGCATGCATGCATAACTCTCAGTCTTACAGTCTACATCTAGGGTGATTCCTTTGGTCAAGTACTGGAGGGCTATGAAAAAATTTTTATGTTCATCTGACCATGTCCATACAAGTTATGAATTGTTGACACTGACATTATCTAATAGTAAAAATTTCCTGGTAAGGAGCATTCAGTGAGCTGATGACACACACACTTTTCCTGCTGGTAGGTGACTATATGTTATATGAGTTTTCTTTTTGTTCTTTTATGTGCAATATGCTGCAGAGGTTACTTTTAAAAGAGAGCAAGTTCAATAGAAAAAAAATATTAACAGCAGAGATGCAGATAACAGCCTTGGAAAATATATGTAGATGTACTTCTGGAGAGAAAGAGAGAAGGAGAACTGTTGTTTGTTCGAAAACTTTTGCAACAGAAGAGGATATCAAGGACTCAGAGCAATGTGCTGACAGTCAGGAACACAAAATGTGAAGTAACCCATGAAGGAGAATGTCCTGAACTTTTTTTTTTTTAATTATTATACATATAATTCCAGGGGATGATCTTT
>JANIJG010000088.1:22868-66916 GCA_024611175.1 Megaceryle torquata | reverse complement strand
TCCCCCTCCCTTTGCAAGCAGATGTATGGGAGCCAGAGGAGGAGATTGATGGGGCTTATAGAGTCTCCCTCCTGACCACCCACCATGGCTCCAGCTCCCTTGGGCCTGTCCACACCACAGTCATGGCGATGGCTCCACTGGTGTCCATCATGCACAATAAAACAGCCTGGCTACATCTTCCGAGTAGCCTGGGTCATGCTCGTTGCTTTAGAGGACCTTCCTTTGGTCCCTGGCACATCAGCTGAGATGGGAGAGACCAAGCAGCGCCTCCCTGGACACATCCTTGCAGTGACAGGAACTCGGTGCAACCTGAATCTCACTGAGATCGGGGTCCCTTAACTGCACCAGGCTTTCACAGGCTGTACAGAGTGGTCTCCAGCCCTCCCAAAGCCTTCAGCAAGTCAACGTGCTGAAAAGAGTGACTATATAGAAAGGGCTGCAGAGCAATTCTGGACAGCACAGTGCTTGCACATGGAGGTCCTCCAAAGAGCTGCAGCAGTCCCTGCTGGGTGCACCAGGGCTCAGACAGGTCCTGGGAGGCATGAGAGTGGAAAATAAAAGCCATGGAGGCAGCCTAGGCTCATGGTCCCCATGTGCTGGGACAGGGAGCAGGCAGCAAAGCACAGGGAGCGGCCCACAGGACATGCAGTGGGGCAGCCATTCAGAGTGAAGGGAGGCAGAGTTTGGTGGAAAGGCCTGGAGAGAAGCCTCAAGAAAACCCCAGCCCACAGAAGTGCCAGGGCTGGTGTTCGGTGTGACCGACACCACTGCCACCAGCAGCATGCCCCAACAGGGGCACTGTCTGGGCAGAGCCTTGCATGAAGGACCGCCCTGGGGACGAGGCTGGCTGCCATCACATCCCACAACCTTCAAATGAAACCAACCACCCCTGCCACCCCTGGAAAGGAGAAACAAATCAAGCAAACTAGACCCGTTGGTAACATTTGGGCCATTTCCTGTATGTTTAACACATTTTCTATTAAGCCCACGACAAATGGCAAGGGCTCCAGGCGCAGCCATAAAGGCTCCCTCCCGCAGCAAGCCGAAGGGGCTGCAGGCAGGGAGGGGAAGGTGAGCCAGCTGAACGGGCAGATGGGAGGTGAGCACGTAATTCACAGCAGATCCACGATTTGATTAATTTCCCTGCTTTTCCTGCTGGAGAATTCTGGATTTTATTGGCCGTTAAAAGGCACCGCGCTGCCTGATTTCAGAGCGAAGCTGCGCCGGGGAGGGACACGACATGGGGGCTGCAGGGACCTGCTGGAGTGGGAATCAGGTGCACAAAGTTAAGGCAAGCGTTTCGGTGTTGGGGATTCCCTCTGGGAGGATAATCCCCCCCCAGCATGTTTTCTAAAGACTGGCTCATCCTGGGCACCTGGCTTGATGGGGAGGGAGGGGGCCAGCCTGGGACAAAGCCCCTCCACAAGCCGACGGGACCCTCGCCAGGACTATTTCTTTCTCCCTCCTTCAGCAGCTCTCCCCCATCCCTCCCCCTCACAATGAGCTGCTGGGATCTGCCCCCGCAGGGAAAAAAAAACCACCCAATTTGTCATGTCATGTCCAGCTGTTAACCTCCCGTTGCCGAGCCATAGGGAAGACTTGCTTTCTTCTATTTATTTATTTGCCACTCGGACAATGGAAGGCCCCAAGCCTGCTGAGCTCTTCATAATAACGCCACCAACGATCCCCCCACCCCGCGCGTTCCCCCCAGCCCGCAGCACCGGCCGAGGAGCTGCAGGTGTCACTGGGCATTAACCCGTGCGGGGCTCCAGGCCCCATCAGAGGCCGCCAGCCGGGGCTGGGAGGTCCCCCTGGCCGGGCTCACGTGGAAAGCCCAGCACAAAGAGGCAGCGGAGGGGAAGGCCAGACGATAACCATTGCTCCGGAAAGCTCATCCTGCCGCTTTGGGGGCCGTCCAGCCACACAGAGAGCTGGGGCCGGGGGGGTGGGGTGGTGGTGTCAGGCCTGGCATAGCCACAGTGGCCCTGGGGACACTTAGCAACTGAGCGGGGCGGGACACAGCAGCTCGGGCCCGGCTGAGCCCTGCCAGCACCCAGGCTGGGGGAGGGCTCCGTGGCTTTGCTCCCCACCGGGGTTATCCCGCTGGCCATGGAGAAGGGTGATTTGGCCGAGCTGGGTGCGGAAGATGGCTCCAGAGGCCGGGCTGTGTCCTGGCGGTGGAAGGCACCGGCCTCTGCTCCACCTCTCCCGCCGGCAGCCGGCAGCTCCCCGGGCGAGGCCGGGCGCTGAGGGCGCAGCTCGGGCAGCCGTCGCGGCGGCAGAGCTGAGCGTACAGAGCCCCCCCCCCCGCCCCGGCCAGGGACACTCGCGAAGCTCGTGTCCGCCGCTCTGCCGCGGGTGGGGGTCACGGTCCCGCCGTCCCCGCCGGGACACGGGCCCAGCTCGCCCGGGGCAGGGCGCGGCCCCGGTCCCGGTCCCGGCCCCGCCGGCGGCACCGCCGGGGCTGCGGACACAGCGGCGGCGGGGCTCGGGGTGACAATAAAACGCCTCTCGGGTTACCGGGAAGGTACCGGCGCCGAGCAGCCGAGGAGCGAGCGCGAGAGGGCCTGTAACTCCTTCCTGTCTGCCCGGCCGTCTGCCGGGCCTTCCTCCCCCCGCCAGCGCCGCTCTCCCTGCTGCTGGGGTGGCGAGAGGATCGCTATTAAAAGCACGAGGAGCAGGCATTAAAATGCATTTCAGTTAGTCCGGGATAATAAAGGCGCGCGAGGGGAAGGGGGGAGGTGAAAAGAAGGAAGTTTTAACTCGCTAATAAAAATCAAATGCAGGCCGTTTGCAGGAGCGAGCGGCTCGGCGCTTTGCCTTTCTCTTGTTAAGGGCCCGCTGCCATAAATAACTTCCCTGAGCGAAAGCAGAGGAGAGCGGGAGAGCGAGGACGCAACAACACAAATTTTTTCATTTTTCTCCATAAATCATTTCAGCGTGTGATAATATTTGTTTTTTCTAATGAGTCTCCTGTGATCCATTCCGGGCGCTAACATCAGGGCCTGTCAGGGTGTGATGTGTGGGGCACTTCAGTGCTTTACAAAAACTACCGCCTCTACAGATCCCCCCCCACCCCTTGCTTATGCTCTTATGCTCAGGACGAACGTGGCCAATTTATTTCGGTTTTGTTTTGTTTTGTTTTCTCTTGGATTTCAGGATTTCTTCTCCTTTTGCATAAAGTTCTTCTTCAGCATTAAGCCCTGTGAAGATGCCTCTCAGAAAAGAAAACTATCCCTCTCATTTCCCCTTTCTCTTTGTCCTCCTGAAGAGTGAGTATCCAGGATGGTCAGCTCCCAGAGTGAGAAAAAGCTGGGTGCAAATGGGAACAAACAGAAGTGAACCGCTGTCGGCAACCCCACCAAGACTGGCTAAAGGCAGCTCCGCGGCGATGGTTTAACGCCTGATGTCTGCCACGCTCGCTCTGCCCCATGGGCAGCCCGGCACAAAGACCGGCACTGGGCAGGGTCTCTCTGCTCCCCCACCCCAGGCTCATCAGCTGATTCCCCTGCACCTTCATGAATTCCCAGACAGCCCCAGAAACACTATGGTGACTGCAGGAGGTTTCATTCCCACTCATGGACCCCCCCATACAACATCTCCTTCTGGTCAAAGCCCAAGATCTTCACAACTAGGGCTTTCTAAGGGAAATCCTCTGGGCAAAATCCCGTTTTGTTTCTAAGATGGAGCTTAGTACACTTGTGGAGGTGACTGCGCGACACGGGAGGGCAAGAAGTGGGGATGAGGTTTCATTGAGATTGCTTCCACTCCTTCACCCCTACTGGCTCTTCAGTACTCATTGCTCCAACCCAAAGAGCAACCCCACCTAAGTGAGACATCACATCGCAGGCCTGGAGAGAAGAGAGCAGGCTGGATCAGGGGTGGGAATGAGACTGCACATGTTTGCACCCAGGTGACCCAACTGGCATTAGCTTTGATTATGACAACCAGAAATTATGACAAATAGCTCAACAGAGTGATGGGTACCCAGGCTGGTGGATTCATCTGCTATGGGCTGGAGTACAGCAGCATGGCACCATGTTCAACATCCCAGCAGAGCACCAATGGACCATGGAGACCAATTTCTCTCTGTGCCTCGGTGCACATCTGAGCCATGCTGGCAAGAGAGATAGAGGATGCTGCTGGTCTCTTATAGTCTAAATGGAAAGTGCCTATAGTCAGGGATGTCTGTCCATCATCAGATACACGACTGGGAGACAGAGATCACCTCAGTGGTAAATAAAAGGAAAAAGAGAAAGTGGAACACAAGTACGGTATACAGGAAACAGAAGAGGAAAGGAACCCAGAAGCAAACTCCAGCTGAGACCTCTCTCAATAGCTTGGAAATCTCCAAAGACTATGAAGATGCTTTGCTCTGAGCATCACACACCAAGAGCAGTTAACACACCGTAATTCTGTGCCGCGAGAAAGCAGGATATCCCCGCGGGGCTGGAAACTGAAGCCAACCCCTGCTCCTCAGCAGCATGACCCAGGTGACAAAGAGCTCATTCTGGCTCACTCTGATCCTCATTCCTTGCTCCTGCAATCAGCACCATGACTGCCAGAGCCAAGGCTGCTCTTAACTTCACCATCATCATCAGGGTTATTATTATTATTAACATCATTGTTATGGTGTTTCCAGAGAAGGCTCTTAACTCCGGTCGTCAGGATAAAGGCAAGCTGGTGGCATCTTCGGGGAGTCATAATGGTACGGGGCCCAGCTCAGTGTGTGTGTTTACTCTCTGCCAATGTGTGTGAGAGAGAAAAAGAGAGAGAGGTAGTGAGATAAACACTGTCATGGGCCGCTTCCATCATCTACTCACAAGAGCATAATAAAGCCCTTGTAATATACTAGAACTTGTGTGGTCCCGGGGTCTAATTTGCATACTAATTACTCAGTGCAAATGGGAACTAGAGGTAGGGGGAGGGCGCGCGGGTGAGGGGGACTGGACTATTTGCTCTGCCGTTTCATATCATGCTAACAAGCTAATCCGGCGTGCAGTTAGCTCCTGATATATAACTGCTCATTAGTATTATAATAAAGTACATGAAACAACCATAAAACGTTATATACTGCACAAGTGTTGTTTTCTTGCCAATTATCTGCGGGCGGATTTATCACCACAGTTGTTGCAAATTCCCCTTGGTGAGGTTTGGGTCGAATAAAGAAAGGTGTTGGTGTGAGGGGGAGTGGGGGGGCTGCTTTCAAGGGGGAGAACATGTGTTTTCTTAAGTAGCACTTACTGATGCGCCATTTCATATGAGAGAGAGGGTGAATGTTGCATCCTTAGGAGGCTGAGAGGGGAAGGGAGCCCAGGGCTCCACGCTCAAATCAAACAAACTTCTGCCAGTTAGGGAAATGGGGCCAAAGCCCCAGGGATGGACTTCAACCCAGCAGAAACCAACTGAGGACAGGGAGGTGTCTTTTTCCTACTGCTGCCTTCTAAGGTAGAAGGACCACGAGCAGTCATACAAGATAGAAAAGTAGCTCCATTTGATGTGGAAAGGGCTTGCCTGACACATTTGCCTGCAATGAAGCAAATTCCTCAGAGGAGCCAAACCCAGCCTAGAACCCTTCCTCAAATCCCGCTGCATCTTCTCCTTCCCACCACTGCTCTGGCAGCCTACAAGAATCAACCAACCTCAGTGCCCAGCACCCCTCGGGTCTGTACACTGCTGCCTGCCCTGCGGCTGATGTTTCTGCCCATCCAGCCCTTAGCACTGCTCCAAAACTCGCTGCATGGCACAGAGGCACTGAGCAGCTCTGTATTGCAGTGAAAATCAGGAAAATCAGGTGGTTCACAGCTTTATCACCACCCCCTGACCTCTGACAGGCATGCGGGCAGTTACAAAACTCTTTGGCAGACTGAAGCGTGGTGCAGTGGTTTGCAGTGGTCTACGGCCCCTCAGGGTCTGTGGATTACTTCTCGACTACCCAGGAGTGCTGAACAAGAAAAGCAAACTGAGGATCAAATAGTGCTCTGCATGTGGGCTCTGCACCTCCGCTGGAAATGCCCCGGGGCACCACAAAATGAGAAGAGGCTGAAAGCTGCTGGGAGGATGTGGATGGCAGAGCACCCACAGCGGAAGGGGCTGGATGGGGCTACCAGAAAAACCTGCTGCACCCATCATCAGAGACAGAGCACCGTGTGCCAACCCCTGCTTCAGCCCGAGAGGGATGGGTGATGCATGGATGCTGCAGCCTTCCCAGGGGATGTGCAGGAGCACAAGCTCAGCGTCCTTCTCCGATTTTCTGTTAGAGAAGCTATGACAAGACCATGGTCCCTTCCTTCCCCAAACAAGACAGGCTCCCTACCCTTGAGGGCTGCATGTCCTCCTGCATTCCCAGGTACTGGCAGAGCTTGCTGAATATGATGGGCACTTCACCCATGCCTGTGCACAACTCGTCTCCGTGCTCAGCTCTTTGCAGAGACACTCTGTGCTCAGAAAAGCACAACACCTCCCTGCACCTACTGCTTTGCATCTTCCCGGCACACATGCATCTCAGACAGGGCCACATGTGTATGCAACAGGTACTAGGAAAGCTTCTACCAACGGCGTCCTCCCAGCAAAATACCTCTGCCTGAGGAACACCCCGGTACCTCTCCCGGCGATGCGGCCTTGAAAACACAAACGGCTGTGAATGCGCCTACACCCCCCGCATGCTGGTACCCACATGCGCACTGCCGGGGGTACACAAGGTGGTGTTTCCAAACACTTAAGCAAGGCAATACAAAGACACACGTTCCCTTCTCTGGAGACCCAGTGACATAAATCCCACCCATTCTCCCTCTTACAAACAGGGGTTACGAATGCAGCCACTCCATGGGTATTTCACACACAGCCATTCTCCCTCTCTCTCTCACACACACACACAAGCTCCCTTGCTGTGAAGCATTTGCTTATTTATGGCTTGTTTTTGTCAAGCGGAGGCAGGACTGACAGCTCTCAGTGGTGGGGCCCTGTCTGTCTAACTCCGTAATAAGACGCATGATATCCATTCTGCTGCCAGCGGGGAGTGAATCACGCCAACCCCGTCACCCCCTCCCCGGTCCTGCCTGAGCCCCGCTTCGCCTTGACGAACTCCACAGCTTCTTAGCATCACAATATTGGGAGCAAAATGTGACCCAGCGCTGCCATGCCCCCTCCTCCCTCGCTCTGAAAAGAGAAGGGGAAACACACACGCTCACAGCTCAACACCGAAGGAAGGCACAAATCCCCCACAGGGTTTTAAAAGGACTTAAAACCATTTTAATAAACTGATCAGAGAGGAAACACCCTCCTTTGGGAGAGGGTTGCTGAGCAAATGCCAGCACTGGCTTTGTCCTGCTCTGCCTCCCGTGGAGCTGCGCTGGGGCACCGGGGAAGGGGCCTCCCCGCACCCTCTCTCCTGCCGCTGGCCCTGCAGCATCTGCCTCCCGTTGCCTAACGGGATGCAGCAATGAGCATCCTGGCTGAGCAGGGCAAAGGGACGCTGCTGGGACTCATTTCCAGCCACCAGCATCCCAGGCTGGGCTGGGAGTCATCCCTGCAGCGGACAGTGCAGGAGCACTGGAGGATCCCTTTCTCCCGTGACCGGGAGAGGAACTCCTGCTTACAGCCTGTTCCCAGGAGATAAATAGACCTCAGTAAAAAGATTGCTACATCCTTTCAATAAAGATTTTTTCCTCTTTCCCAGACAGCTTGTGAAATGTTTTAAAAGCTTCTCACATTTCCAGTGAAACCCACAGAGAAGAATTTTGCTTGTTATCAGCCCTGGAAGCCCCTGATAGACGGATGATATTTTTCCCCCTCCTTTCTCTCTCTAGTACTCTCTGGTTTTTTTTACAAGCTGAAAAGAGAGTCACAGTGTGTTTTATAACCGGCTCTCTGCATTTCAAAAGCTCAACAAGAGCTCTCTGCTAACCCCGATAAGCCCAGGGCTCTTAGTGTCTTAAATACCTTTGACAAGCTATACATTACAACGCTAATAATTTGCCAAATTTGCGCCCATAATATGATATCTGTAAAACGTCAAGGGTGGTAATGCGATTAGCGGCCTCAAATGAAATATCGAACATTCAGCGTTTAGGCCCTGAATAGGGGAGAAAGGAAAGGAAATCAATTTCAAAAGCAGGAGGGAAAGAAGCGATAAGCGTGTAATAAAAAGGGAGAGAGGGGAGCATGGACAGGCTGGGAGAAAGAGCATCTTGTTTTTCATTCTTCCCTTTTTAAGGCATTCAAACCTTAAAAGGAAGAAGAGAAGAGAGAAAACAGCACCAGCAAACGCCTCTGAATTAAGTTGGTTGCAACTCTGCAAAATAACATTTGGCCACCCTAACAACCCCGGGGTTTGGTTGGTGGTGAAGGTGGGGGAAGGACTTGCTGTTTGCGCTCTGATCGCCCCCCATCCAACTCCCCGCCCCGAACAGTTCGGGTCCATAAAACACAGGATGTGAAATTACAAGTAGTCTGAGGGTGGGCTGCCCCCTCCTCTCTCCCCCACTCAAGGTGGGGGAATCATAATGTACTAATTATCTGAAACCACTCCGAGTAGAAAAGAAACTGTCACATACCAGGCTGTAGACTAAATAACAAACATCCCACACCTGCGGCTTTATGAGCGCTCGCTGCACAAGGCGGGCAGGGGGAGGGAGCTCCCTGCTCCCCACGGCACAGCGGACAGGCTCCTGCCAGGATGAGGTACCAGATGCTGCGACCCAGAGCTGAGCAGGAACCAGGCCCTGCGAGTGGCCCAAATCTGTCCGTGAATCTCACCGCTGTTGCTGTCACGGGCTTTGCAGTTGGTTTGGCAATGAAAATGCATCTTCCACAGGGTCTGGATGGGAAGCAGGAGAGTATCATAGAATCATGGACTCATTTAGGTTGGAAAAGACCTTTAAGATCATTGAGTCCAACCATTAAACCTACTCTACCAAGTCCACCACTAAGCCATATCCCCAGGCACCACATCTATACAGCTTTTAAACACGTCCAACCTGAGCAGTGTGTACCAATGCCTGGCAACCCTTTCAGTGAAAAAATTTTCCTTATTTTTCTTATGAACCAAGACAACCCACCAAAGTAGGGTGACTCCCATCAGGATCAGGAGGGGAAGGAGAGGGGAATGGTCAACAGTGTCAGATCTGTCTTCTGGAAGCAGTCAGATCTGGGCACTGTCGAGACAGCAGAGTGGGACCAGACTGCAGCCAACTCTCAAACCGACACAACCAAGGACGAAGTCCATGAAGGCACCAGAGTAGCCACCAGGCAATGACCCAGTTTCTCTATCCCTCTTCATCACAGCTGAAGCCCGGAAAGCATTGTGCTTGAGCACAAAAAGACTTGTGGGTACTCAGCCACAGTACTCTCCTTACCTGAGGTCAAGAGAAACCGAAGCAGTGCAGCAGGGTGAGCCCACTGCCAGCCTCACGTGTCTGGCGGGGTCAGCAGCAGCCCCAGAGGCTGCAGGAGAGTCAGGATGTATGTTTTGCATGGCGCCAGCTTCATTCTCCTCAACCCCTCTCGGGCTTCAGCCTCTGCCAAGACTGACAAAGGGAGGGAGAGCAGAGTCCCTGATGCTCTGTGCATATGCCACCACAGACTGGGTTGAGGCCCACCAAACCCTCCCATGGAGGATTAATGATGGTACTTGGATAGTAGAAAAGCCGCACGAGCACCATGGCTACTGGACACTACCGAGTCAGCAGGAGGCAACTTTCAGTCAAGGAAACATTGGCTTAGATTTGCTATGCAGCCAGGGGACTTAAACCAGTGGGACGAGGACTGGAAGGGAATTACCCCCAAAGTGCCAGCTGCAGTGTAGTTAAATCCCTGCTGGGGGTCTGAGGTTCACAAATGCCATCACTGCCTCTCAACTGCATGGTAAGAAGGGTCATGAGATACAGGGTCATGCTTAGAAGTGTTTGGTCCGCATGAGTTCCTGCAGGCAAGCCTGGTGATGATGTCCTGGGGCTTGGCCACCCCTCCTATAGGGAATGTAATAGAGCATCCTGACTGAAAACCCAGCTCCCAGGCAGAGAAACATCCAGGACTGTTGCACCAGGGTCAGGGTGTTCCACTTCTCCCTCCCATTACAAGCGGGAGGTCCTCTGACAATGCTCCTGGTTCTTCATCCACAGCCTTGCTCAGCTAGCACCCCTGAACCCACCTCACTCAGAGAGAATTCATGCTGGCCCAGTACTGGTGATGGGTACAGCAGAGCCAGAACAAACACCTGCATGGCCACCAGAAGCACACGTTACTGCAACCTGCAAATCCCACAGACCCTTCACCAAGGTGTTGGGGTCTCCAGGTGGCCCTGCCCGGGGCAGTTGGAGAGCGGAAGGTGCTGGTCCCCAGTGGGAATGAGAAAACACACCGGTGACGGGACAGAGCACGCGCCCCTTGGCCAAGCATGGAATGGCCATTACAGGGCCACTTCTTGCGGCATCACGAGTCATTAAAGCCAAGAGCACTTGGGGAATCATCAGCACCAGCCAAATGACTTCCCCAGATGTGGCTCATTCTCAGGATGTGGGAGCCCCCGTGGACACCCACCTCTGATCCCAGCTCTTCCAGACAAAACATTCCCAGCGTTGGAGTCTCCACCCAGGACCCCGCTCGCAGGAGCTTTCTAGGCCATTTAGCAGGAGGCACTGTTTGGTTTTGAACAGATGTTGCCTTCCCCCTGCCCTCAAGGTCCCCAGCAGCTCTGCTGCCTTTGAGCCGGGAAGGCAAACGAGTTTTGCACACTTGTTTAAGGTCAGTCAGGTGCATGCGCACAAGCACACACACGCACACGCACGCACATGAGCTTGGCAGTGGGGTGGGCAGGGAGGCACCCCCGAGCAAAGCAAAGCAAAGCAAAGCAAGCTCATAGGAGAGTTATGGCTCCACTCAGCTTTTAGCGTTTAAAGGACTTCCCCTTACCACAGCCAGCCAGCGGCACAGGCGTTGGGACTCTACATTCCCATGTCTAAACTGGAGTTAAAACATCATACTCCTGAGAGATGGGGGGGCTGAGACAGCTGCAGAAGCTGAGACAAGGAAAGGCCCTCTCCAGACAAACTACAGCAGTAGGTGATCTGTGCAGGCCTGGTGCACAAGCACAGAGCTTCTGTGTTAACAACTCTCAACTGCCTGGGTTGAGGAACAGACAACTGCTTGTAGATGAGAGGAGAGATGCATTTGTTTTTTCCTGAAACATCACACCAGCGTGGGCCACCTGGCATCTGCAAATACACCAAGTGTGCCGCGAGCCCAGGTTACCCTCCCAGACCATTGCACACCACTTCCAACCCAGTTACACAGGGAACGGTGTTTGCTGAGATTAGTCATTTCTCGGCTCAATCTGGTCCAAATGACTATTGATCCCTTAACACGGAGGTGTAACAACAGCCCTCGGGCATTTTCACTGAGAGATCCCACTTTAAGCTCCTTGTCTGTTTCGCATTGTACTACTGAAAATCTCCTAGTTTAGTTTTGGTCAGAATGGGGGCAAGACATCTGTCCGAGCCCCCTTTGGCCATTCCCATGGGATAGATGTACATGCTCTGCATCCAAGCTGCCCCCCTGGGGTCAGTCCTTCAAAAATATTGCCTGACTTCTACTGGACTATGGAAATGACGAGCCTTGAGCTTATTTACTAGACACACCTAAATGTCTTGGCACCAGGAAAGTGAAAAAATCAGGAGCTTTTCAACCAACAAACCGACATTCAGACATGCAACTCAATTCAACACCTTTTTGTACATAAGGCCATCAGCCCTTTGGGCTACATCCAGCTTGAAGACAGAAGAATTTGTAACTCAGTGCACTCTAGAAACACCTAAGTGTCTTCTAGAACAGCTTTGTGATCAAATTGCATTGATGCAATTTGTTACTGAGCTGTCACAACCATGTGTGTGATAAGCACATTTATACCACAATATGCACATGCTTCTTGAGGGCTGCTGCGGGATCTTGTAGAAGGTTAAGTCCCTGTCCCAAGCAGTCTATATAAAATCACACAGAGACACACAAATTCTGGTGCTGCCGCACTTCTGAGCTTCCGTTTGCAGTCACATCTCCAAGCCGGTGGCTGCTTTCTGGCTAAGGGCCTTCAGGGTGCAATCCTACAGTATACAGGCTTTCCTTGGTGCACCACTATTCCACGGGAGAACAAGCTGACTGATATTAGCAAGCAAGAAAATGTGTAATGGAAGCTGCAGCAGCAGGGAAGACCTGGGTGATGGTAGGTGACCTCAAGCTGGACCTCAGCTTGCACTGTGGTATGGCAACAGAAAACATGCAGTGTGGTCCAGCTCTACAAAGGAATCAGATCTCAGACCAGCATTTTACTCTGGCCGGTGCTGACACGGCTGTGCTGAAGAAAGGACGTTGTCCCCTGGGACCGTGGGGCTGTGGAGAGGCAGGGGTGATCTGGAGCGCAGCAGCAGGAGATCTGGGGAGATGGTCAAGGAGCTGGCTGAGGCTGGGGGAGGTGTGTCTGTGTTCAAGAAAGTTCATAGGGTCCGATGATGGGTAAGATACTGGGAACCTCTGCTCTCTGAATACCAGAGCAAACGTTAAAGGACATGTGGTGTGCTGAGGGCTGAGGGTCTGGCAGCGCAGGCTGCAGGCACAATGCTGCCCTTTCCCTGGCTCGCTGGGCGTATATCCCTTTCACTGTCGTCTGCATGCACAGGCTCTTACAGCCCCTACAAGGGGAGACGGACAAAGGTAGAAGGGGCCTCATTCAGTGATGTGGATGGCAAGGAGAAATTGATACCCCAGCCCATAGCCCCACTCTGCTGCTCTGGCTCCTCCGCCCTGTCGTGTCCTCACTTTCCTGTGCCACCAGCCTTGGCACAGCCGAGACTCGAAGACATCTCAGTGGGGCCCTCATATCCCACCTCTCTCGAAGGAGACTTTAGCGGCGCTGCCTTTCAGCATCTGACCCAGAGCTTTAAAAACCTGGGTGCCAGGCGGAGGGCTCTCTTGTTCAGGGACCTGCATTCTGACTTTGATTAAGTGATGGACATGAAAACACACACAGACACAAACACAGTGCGAGGCAATGTCCACAGAGGAACAGGAAAAAAAGAGAGATAAAAACCAAACAGCCGTTTTCACCCCCCAAACCGTATAATTTTGTGTAAATTTTTACTTTAAACATCTCTTTTTTTCCTGAGCCGTGATATAGGCCCTGTCAAAACCAAGGCCAATTACTGCCATTAGGTTCCCATTATGTCACTGCTTCTCCCCCCATTATGAAGGTCTTCGGCACACAGAGCTATAATCTTCACTCACTCTCGCTCCATCACTCCCAGAAGGAACAAAATTGTTTAAAAAAAAATAAAGCCTTTATTTTGCCCCTGTCAACTCTGAAAAGGAAGGAAGGGAAAAAGAGAGAGAAAGAAACTGGTAAAGTTTTTAACTCTGAGGTTGCCAAAAGGACTGAAAGTGTTCAGCACAGCTGAAGCACATGAAACCAGGGCTGGCAGGAGGACTCTGCAGGATCGCCAATGCGAGTCGCTTTCTTTATCCCTCACCGGGGAGATATTTGCTTCCCTTCCCCTCTGCCAAAGCAGACCTGTGGTAAGCCTGACCCCGCCACTGGGAATAGAGAAACACAGAATGACCGTTGGGAGCAGCACATATGCCGAAAGTCATGTTCCACATTACAGTCCTCATGCCAGGAGTTATAGTGATCTGCTGCTAAAGCAACCACCCCGTCTGCTTCCAAATACCAACCAGCCTCTTCACCCAAAGTGCTGGCATTGAGCCTGGCAGTGATCCGAGAGCATCCTTCGACACACATGGACCTGACATCTGCTGATGACAAGGCAGACACTGCAGAATCATGTCCAGGAAGGGCAACTAGCTGTGGAGGGCTGAGATGACTGTGTGTGTGAGTCCTCAGGAACGAGGGACCACAAAACACACCACCAGATACATCTGTGATCAGAGCCCAGCAAAGGTGTCAGACAGCTCACGAAGGATGATGAGGGACATGCACTTGAGGGGGCTGCTCACCTGTCAAAGTAAGAGCAGCCCTGATCCAGGGGCTCAGGAGAATGTATCATCCCAAACACATTCCCACCTGGCCACAGCTGGCAAAGACCATGTACTTGTACATCAGAAGAGGGCTACTAGGCATGTCCTCAAAACAGTGCTCTCAAGTTCCACTTCTCCCTGGGATGCTGGGAGAGGGAGCGCAGTGTCTGCAGTTGTCTGCAGTACGCTTGGTGCTCAGGCATAAAGTGCAGTGGGTGCTGATTCCAGGAAAAGCAGCAAGGGGCTCTGCCCCATTGTGCCCATCACCACGTGTCCAAGTACCCTGTGACTTCCTTGATGCTGTTTACTGCTTTTTCTTGATCCCACTATCCTGCATTTTGTGCAAGGTTCATGCAAAAGCTAAGGGATGGATCTATCTCAGCTCACTATGAGAGCTGGATCTGGTTAGATCAGCTCCAATAAAATGAATGACTAGAGACATTGAAATGCAATACCCAATCCATCTCCCCCAGTGCCAGTTAATTCAGTCCTAGGGCTCAATTTTGGTCAAGACTGGAGGTACAAGCGGCATGGGACTCTGATACGGTATCAAATAGCAGCAGAAACTCAGACCAGAGCATCCAGGGAGACCCACTGCTCAGCAACCGCATAGAGCTGAGGGCCCCGGGATGTGAGGAAGGAGTACATGTCCTTTCCACCCAGCTGCGCTTCTTCCCTGAGCCCTTGCTCATATGCAGTTCCCCAGACACCGACTGCAAATCTTCCAGATCTTCCTCTGTTCCCCCCTTGTATCCCTGCCTCCCGTTGGAAAGTGCTGAAACCAGCACTCTGCTCCCAGAGTCCTTCCTCTCCCATTGTGGCTCCTGCACCCCTCTCTGAGGACCCCCTGCAGCTGACAGCATCTGGCAACTCTGGAGCCTCAGAGAAGGGACACAATTTGCCCCTAAACAAAGAAACATCATCTCTGCTAAAGCGATTTCCACCCTCAGTGAGACCTCACAGAGCCATCCTCCCTTTGAATGCAAAGGTCTTGCCCATTCCTCTGCAGAGAGGGGGGGGGGGGAAGAGAACAGCAAAAGAAAAGGCGTGGGGAGACCGGGGGGGACATACAGTGACAGACACTTTGGCTTTCCCGAGCAAAAGGCTGAGCCAGAGCAATGAAAGCGCTGCACAGCGGCCCACTGAGCTGTCACTTATGTGAGCCTGTGAGTGTGAGACACGGGAGGGCCCGCGCCCGCCAATCGCCCTGCTTTCCACCAAGCCCCCTTTTGTTTTTGTTTAAATCAAATCAAGGGCTGTTATAAGATGTGCAGCAAAGCAATTTGCTGAGTATTCTTCCCCCCTGCCATGCCAGCAGCAGCCCCTGGTAACTGGGAGCCTGCCCGGGTGGAGGGGGAGACCTGCGGGCTGCTCCCGGGACGCGGCAAAGGCCGGGTGGGTGGGCGCCAGGACGCTGCTGCAAGTGGCAGCTCTCCCTGAGAAGTCACAAGGGCTTGGAGGGACCCGCACACCCCAGTGACTTCCCCTACACGTTACTGGACTCTGGGCGCTGTCACAGAGAGGGAAAATCATTTTCGCTTTGCTTGGCCTTACCCAGCTGCGTGAAGTGGATCAGAAGCAGCGGTGCAAAGGCTGCAGTGCAGCCGTGGCTTTGCTGTCGCCTCCAGGCCTCTTGTCCCAGCTTCTGCGGTGTGGGACAGAGCAGCCCGGGTCCAGGGACCGCCTGGATCTGCTCTGATGGGAAGCAAAGGTCCACCCTCCCCAGCCTCCAATGGACGTGGCTGTGGATGGAGACCTGGAGTGTTCAACAGCCAGGGACAAAGGCTGGGCCCAGGCTCTGCACCCACCTCTCTGCCAGCTCCATGCCCCCAGTACGAGCACTGGGAGGGGAAACAGGCACAGGGCCATCCTTGGTGGTCCTTTCCTTAGGTCACTGCTGGGGAAAAGTTGCTGCTGCTGTGCTGCAGGTGTGAGAGAAGGGAACTTACTGAGGATGAGAGTGTGGAGCTGGAAGCGCTCAGGCAGGTTGCTGAATTGCTTGAGCAGGAAGGGAAGAGATGAGCTGGAGGAGGCAGAGCCTGGGTGCCTCAGTTTGTGAAAGTGCACAGCACACACGTTAAGAGAATTTGAGTTCTCAGGCCCAGGGAAGACACAAGCAAGGGGGTGTGGGAATGAGAGAGCTGGACATCCTCCCCATTTCCACTAGAAACAGGCAGCAGCCTGGATTTCCAGCTCATGGACCGGACTCAGCCCTAGCTAGTCACCTGCTGATACCTCTGGTGAGTCCCTTTGCTTTCTCAGGCTTCATTTCTCCTCCAAAATAAAGTACTAATGAGGTTCATCTCCCTTGTGAAGTACAGGGAGTCCTGCAGCTGTAAAAGGACCTTGTAAGAGCAAAATAGTACCAGGATTATTGCAACCACTTAGCCAGAGGACTGGAGGGCAAAACACTGGTGATGTTTCTCAAAGAGGCCGTAGGATGGTCACGAGGATTACAGAGGAGCAAATCCCCGTTTCAGTATCAGGCAAATCGCTGGAAACCATTCCAGAATTAAAGACTTTGTTCAAATGGCCAAGATCTAACACACCCCATGCAGGGAGCCTCCTGCAAAGGCAAACACTCTCTTCTCCGTGGGAATTGTCCGAGTGCATCTGCTCAACAACAGGCTGGCAAGTTTTTTGGGCTTTCTAAATGTCTTTGACAGAGAGGCTCCCAAGTGAGTGCCTAGGGCAGCTAGAAGCAGCAAGGTGAAAAAGGCAGGATTCTCCCCAAAACCTCCCCAGTAACCACAACCCAGGAGACACAGGCGTGTGCCTCAGCAGCAGGGACGCTGCGTCCCACGCCAGCCCCCACACCTCTGCTGCAGACAGGAGGGTTCGTGGGAGCCACAGCCACCAGCCAAGGTGGCTCTTTCCCTGAAGAGAAGGAAAATACTGCTTTTTGTAGACAACAAATAACAGTGGTCACAAAGGACATATACAAAGCAAGGAGTGGAGTAGGATTAGTTTTAATAAAATAACACCTATTGCACTTTTCCTTGGGTAAAGGGAGAAGGAAATTAAATAAAGTGAAGGCAAACAGCAAAAAACCCTTATAATTGATAAAAAGGCAATAGTCACAGACATTGTAGAGTTAACCCCTGGGACTCCTCGCCACAAGATAGCGCTGAGGCTACAATCAAAGAGAGAAAAAAATCCCACTTAACCAGGATAATGAAAACATCCTAGGTTATCTCAATAGTGTAAACAAAACCTGCCATTGTCATTTTTTAAAGGAGTACACGCTCTTTCAACTGACTGAGGGAAAGTTCCCCTGTGGCCCTTTTATTCCAAACTTAACTTGCCTTTCTGAACCATCCCCTAACTCAGCCAGCATGTCCTGCCCCAGAGAGGGCCCTGGCCTTCCCCAGCACCATCCTGAATCCAGGTGTGTGTTTTCACATGTGCCCTGCCCTCGCTGCCCCCACATCTGAGATCCTTCTCATTCCAATGGCTTCTAAGGGGTTAAAATCAAACTTCTTCCCAAGAAGAAGAGGAGGAAGAAAAAAGAGCCAGAGAGAGAAAGTTAATTGAAAATGCTGTTTAATTTTTCAGCTCCACTGGATTACACTGTGGCACAGATGGTTCATCAAGACAGTCTCTGTCTGTATCACTGTCCGTCCCAGCCTCTCCCCCCATCATGCAGAAGGGAGGGGGAGGAAAAACCACAGCAGGCAGTGGCTCAAAAAAAAAAAAAAAAAAAAAAAGGCAACTTAACACAAAAGAGCATTCTGTGCAGCTCTTTTCAAGGCGCTGGGACAATGCTCCCAACTTGATCCTTTCATAAAGAAAACGTTTCGGGGTCAGAAAACAGGACACATTAAGCCCAGAGCAGCACATTGGCCATTTTACCGCTGACTTTCGTGGCTAGCTAGAGGGCTGCACCGGAGCTGGGTTGGTTTAGTTGCTTTTAAAGGCGGCAGTCCTGTAGGAACAATCACACTGGGGATTTAGGGTGGCCTCGGCTCCCACCCGCCCGCGCCACCCTGTGCTCCAGCACGGCTCACCCAGCCCTCGCTGCTGAGAAAAGTCTAACGGAGATGAAAGGCAGCCTCTTTAACTGGATTACCCTAACAAGCGACCAAACCAAAGAGACTAAGAAACAGCTAATTAAAGCTGTTCAGATACACAGAGCAAATCCTTCCTCCTGCTCTTCCTCCTCTTGCTCAGCCCAATTCATTCATATTTCCCCTTATGCCTTATTAATTACTTGGTCACCGCTCTAGGGACAAGGAGGGGGGAAGGGGGAAGAGAGGCAGGTGGGGAGTGTGAGAAAGGAGACCAAACCTATCCATGGGTCAGATTTTCGGCATTGATTGGACTTTTGCCACGGCTACAACCCATTGATTCCTAAGCTTAAATTGATGATTAGCACTTTCTGATTGAAATAACTCCTGGATCCTTGCAAAGAAAAAAAAACCCCACTCTTCTTTTGTGTAATAATTTGCTCTGCTAATCAAGCTATTTTCCAGAGGCCTGGGGAAGGTAAAACTCATTGGTTTTAATTCCCTGTAAGCATCACGTTTCTATTTAAGGCGGGAAGAGGGGCAAAGCAAAAAGTTCAGTTTTTGTGCCTGTTGACCCCCTCACCGAGTAGCTGGTGTGTTTGGGGTAACAACCAAATCTTCTTCACTCCAGGGGAAAATTCAAACCAAAGCTTTTCCAAAGAGGGCGTACATCTGGGGGACATATTTAGTTGCATTTTCCTTACCAGGTGGATAAGATACAGAAAGGCCAAATCAGAAAGGTCTGATCCGAAAGGGGATTGATTCTGAACATATCAAAAGACTCCTGGCTGGGCATGCAGGAGAGGGCTGTGGACTTCAAAATCAACCCCCTTTTTCTGTTCCCTGCTAGCAAAACAATCATTGCCTTGGCCCAAACACCACTAGGAAGGCTGTTCACCTGTGCTGCATCAGCTCCCCATCATCCCATCCCATCCCATCATGCCAGCACACATTGTACAGACAGGAAACTTCTGTCTTTCCGACCAGAGGTTTCTCCAATGTGACAGGCACTCGGACAGTCTAGAGGAGTCCACAAGGCCATGGGATGATTATTCTACAACCAGAGATTAGCTGAGAACCTGTAACCTTCATTTCCACCTGCATCTGGACAGAGGAGAGACAGGAGGCTCTGTAGCAGAGCTCTGTCCCAGTAGTGCAGCACTTACTGGATAGTTATTAAGTGGAGACTCATAATCAGGCAGATTTGGAGCAATGGTGACATTTCACTGAGGTCCAGGACAACCAACCATCTTTGTGAAGGTCACGGGAGCAGCTCAGCACAGACTTGCAGTGCCATGCGGGGTCTGGGCTGGCACTCAGACTCCCCCCCCTCACTGAAAATAAATCTCAGAAGAAAGCAATTCAGATGGTCTCATGCTGGAAGGAAGGGTACAAGTGGGAAAATAGCCAGGTCAGCTACAAGGGACCTGAGGTGACTGATGCACCCACCGCAGCTGCTGTGCTCCGGGATGTTCCGATTGTCTGCAGTGCAACCACATTCGCCTTTCATGATTAAGAGGAGGGAAAGGGAAGCTCACCTTGGGAGGATCACAAATCCACATTTAATTACTCCTAACAAGGTAATTATCGTGCGTGGCAGAATGACACAAACACTCCTCAGGCCCCAGCATCTTGGGAGGTGTGTTTTAACAGCACACCTGCCTCCACGACCTGCTCCCCTCTCCTTGGCACGTGCGGTGTGCAGGCAGCTGCCGCGCCGGTGCCAGTAGGCGCAGGCACCCAAGAGCATCCTTAGCTCTGTGAGCACCACGGAAAAGCCATCATTATTCTTGGGTTGGGACGTGTGCTTGGGTTTTCAGGCTGAAGGACATGCCTGGCTTCATATAAGAAGGTACTTTCCACCATTATATTTTTTTTCTTTGCTTTTGAAGAGGACCTGATGGCTTCCCTCTTCCCATCTCACCTGCCGTAAACAGGGTGCCGAGAGGTGGAAGAGCCAGAGTGGCCCAGAGGGAGAGGAGCCTGGAGGGGGAGGGGGAGCAGAGATGACTGGAGGGAGGTCGAGAGAGGAACGAAGAAAGAGGAAAGAAAAGAAAAACCCAGCAGTGCACCATGTTGCATTGTTCACGCTCAGACCTTCAATTTGCTCTCTGCATTCTCCTGCAGCGGGGAGAATGTTACGCTGGCTTAAGAGACAAATCGGACACAAAATAAAGACCAAGCACTCAGCAGTAAAGCAATTATCGCAACATTTTATGCCGGGCCTGTTCCTTTTGAAGGCAGCCTGGTGCTGCCCGCATGTACCTTAACCCGTTCCTAATAACCATAAAGTCACCATTATTTACGGTACAAGACATTAAATAAATAATGAAAAAGCTGCCGGCGACGGAGCGAGGCAAGTGGGGGTTGCAGGGAATCTCCCGAGACCAGAGCTGGCACTGGCTTAACCTGCACTGCAGGAGGCAGAGGAAAAGAACTTCACTGGACCTGGGGAAGGGAGGATGCATTTTTATTTTGGGGTGGCACCTCAGGCCCCAGGCTCAGGCAGAGTAAAAATTAGATTGTGGAGTTTTTTTCAAAGAAGAGAAAAGCAAAAGGGAGTTTCACGGGACTCACGGGCAAGCCACAAAGCAAAAAATTCCTACAAGAAGAAGGAAGGGTGAAAGGGCCAGATTCTGACCTCTGCCATGCTGGTGTAAGTTCCAGTGTAACGCTGCTGGAGCCAGGAGGTCCTGCAGGCTTGCAGGACGTACCTGAGGCCAGAAACGAGTCCCCTGCAAGGAGGCACCCACTCCCATCTCTCTTAAATTCAGAGATAACTAGGGAAAAATAAAATGTGAATGTAAATATGGGTCAGGGTGGGAGTTCTCACAGCCATGGTTCAGGTTAACGCGCAGACAAAGGGAATATGTCCTCCTTGACCTCTATCTCTTGCTATCACATCCGCACAGCCCCACCAGAAGCCAACATCTGCCCTCAAAGGTCTGCTAACTAGTTCAATACATTAATATCTCAGCATCTTTGTTTTCAAGGTTTAACTGCTTTCCCCCAGACCTTCTGCTCTTTGAATCCCTCCCTCTCTTGACAGTCTCCCTTTTCTGAGCAATGCTGGGTCACACTCTTGGGTGTGAGTGGGTTTGGCCACACCACCCCCAACACCCTCAGCAGCCTGGGCTAGTACAGGCATCTCCTTCACCCTCAGACGCACACCAGCCTTGTGTCAACACCCCAGGGGACTTGCCCTGCAGTGGTACAGCAACTCCTCCCCTCCGCCTTGTGGTTCCTACAAGTGGTGATGGACACACAGATGGAAAGCAGACCTTGTGCTGTCTTCCCCAGAACCTGAGGTCATTTCCAAAGGTCCTCATGATCATGGATAGAAAGCACCTGCCGCTGGTGGCAATGCCTGCCCAACCTGGAAGCAGACTGCTTGCTTTGTGGGCACGCCCTGAGGTTATGGTGAAACTCCTGGAAGGGATGGTGAGTCTTCCTTGCCCACCAATGCTTTCTTCTGACTGATTTCTAAACCAGACCCTTGCAGCTCAATATGGCCACGGTGCACGTGGGCACCTCTGTGTCAGACTGAAGGTGCTGGGCCTCCATCAGAGACTGAAAGCAGGAAACATTAGATCATTTCCTTCTGCACCAAGCATCACAGTGACTCTGAGAAGTCTCTTTATGTCTCTCCAGGCAGTCAATATGAATTTTGACACTCTTAAAGTGGCACTTGCCCGGCAGAAAGGGCATGTGCCAAGAGTAGGAAATATGACCTACATTGTGTGTTTTTACTGCTCAGGGGCAAGGCCGAAGTATTCTTTGAAACGTGCAGACACAGCACAGAGAGACAGAAGCACACCTCACTCCACACAGCCTGTTTCCTCACACAGCTACTGGCATGCTGCTGGTGAGCTCTCCTGGGTTCTTCTCTGCTGGGGTTTCATTTGGCTGCCCATATTTATTAATAGAGACAACTTTGAAAGAAAATATTGGGATGAAACGAGACTCGTTCCAAAGCATTCTTTGTGTTGTGGCAAATGCACCAAGATTATATTGAAATAAGGCTTGGAAAAAGATGTTGCCTGTGGGGCAGGACTGAAGTTCTGGATCTTCTGACTTTGGAGGAACAGAGATGGGTTCTTCATATTTGTAGAATAGGGGGCATCTCCATTTTTAAGAGCCAAGACCTGCTTCTCACACCCTCTCATCCCCCCCCACTGCTGCTTCTGAAGGATGCACAAGAGCAAGAACTTATTTCACTCCCAAAGGCACCGTGGTCAGGTAGCACACACACAGCTCTGGGACAGAAAATATTTCTGATCAAAACTCAAGGGTTACTTGGTTTATTTTCTTTAAACCAGGAATGTTCCACTCTTTCTGTGACCTGAGAACTGGGACCTGTGACCCAGAATTTGCTTCATACATGGAAAATAATCATGTGAAACCATCTTCCTGCTCTTTCCATCAGCTCTTCTACATTTTTCACTCCTAGTCTGTCCCACAAAGAACTGCAGTAACCAGGAGAAGAGAGCAGTGTTTGATTTTTAATATCAGAGGTGTGCATTTGAATGGCCTGTGTTAGGAGACCTGAGATCTGCTCTTGGAAGTGTCGTTCTGTGTTTTTCTTAAGTCTACTCAAAACAAAGAAAAAAAAATAAGCTCTTCTGCAGCTGAATGGGAGAGTCAAATGCGGCCACACACAAAAGAGGAAGGGCCATCTGCACCATCTGATACAACTGTGGAAGCTGGGACAGGTCCTCCCTAGGACCGGGCAGACGGGGGACAAGAGCCGTACAGCAACACCACGTGTAAGAGGGACACATTTCTGGAGATGGTGACAAGCTGGAATGAGCGATGCTCCTCTCCCCCGGCTCTCTCCCCAGCCAAGGTGGCCGTGCAGAGAAGGTAATCCCCTGCTGCCTTTGCACTGGGAAGGAGGCGAGCGGGGTACGGAGTGAGCTGGAGGTGGCGGTGTGCTGCCCTAACCCGGCAAGGTGCTGCGAGACTGGCAACTGCGCGGCGCCCACTCGAGGGGTGCCACAGCAGCCGGCCGAACAAGGCTCCCCAAAGCCTGTGCCGTGGTGGCAGCTGTGCCACTGCAGGGGAAGAGCAGACCCAAGCCTGCATCCTGAGGGGCACCAGGCACCCCCCGCCCCCCTTCACCACAAAGTTACAGAGGGGAGTGTGGGTCAGGCAGGCACGGGGGCAGAAGCAGCTGCTCCCTGTAAGATCTGCTCCATTACACCTCTCAGAAAAGGGGAGAAGGGGTGGGAAGGGAGGGAGGAGGCAGATTTCTAGGCATGGGTGGGTCCATTCTTCACCAGCTTACGCAAGTCAAAGCTGCCACCGAGGTGGGGGGGACAAGCTAGGCGGGGGGTGGCCGGTGCTTCACGGGGACAAGCCATTCAGGCAGGCTTGTGTTTCACACCCGGCACTTCAGATGGTCATGCCCGTCTCGGAGCTACTGAGAAAGCGGCCTCAGCACTGTCCCATCGTCCTCCCCCCGCGACACCCTCTCCATGTGCCTGCCAAATAAACAGGCTGTGGATGACACTTTTTTTTGGATGCCTAGCCCCAAAGCCAAACTGATGTCATTAAAGTGACTGCCCCTTGCCTCCCCCTCGCCTCCCCAGCGCCCATCCACCAGGCTCAGCTGAAATGTAAACCTCCCCTCCTCTCCCCGCAACAAAAGCCAAAGGCTTTCAAAGCCAAACCTGATTGAAATTCAAAAACTTTTTCAGCCTCTTTCCCTCCTCCCCACCTTGAAAAGAGAGTGTATAAAACAGGGAGACAAAAGCCTCCCCCAGCCCACCCTCCGCATTGTCTGGCCGGGGCGGGTTCGGGCCAGCGACAAGGGGCACCCAGCCCTGCGGGGGCCCTGCTCCCCGCTCTGCTCCCTGCTCTGCTCCCCGCTCCCGGCCGCCGCTCGCCCTCGGCCAGGGCCTCGCGCGCCAGAACACACCCGCACGCACCAAAAATGAAACACTCCCGGCCTTTGTGCGGCCCACAAAGAAGAGCCTGGCGGTGATGGAGCCAGGCGGCGTGATTTACTCACCTGCCTCTCCAGCCCCCCGTGGATTTCTATGGGGCGAGGGGGAGGGGAGGGCTGGCCTTTGGTTTTACACACACACCAACCCCCCGCCCCGCTTTTGTTGCCGTCTCCCCTTCTCTTGAGCCAGCATCTTCTGGGTGATCCTTAACCTCACCACTAGCTGATGGCCCTCCCCGCCACACCAGCGCTGGGTGTCTGTTCCGTGCTGACGCTGTAGCCATTGCATGCTGCAGCTCCCTTCCCTTTGAGGGAGACATTTCAGGTTCTCCCTTTGAGGTGAGCTCCCCTCTACCCATCTTCAGCTAAAGGGCGCTCTGTTTCCCTCCCAAACTCCCTCCCCAGTTCTTTATTCCCCTCACAGAAGGAGACGTTCTCTCTGTAAGCCCCACTCATGCCTGGTTGTGTAGGAGACCAGCTCCACGAGCTCGTCCAACCCTTGCAGCCAAGGCAGGATCTCTCAAAGGCTTAAGAAAGGTAACAACACTCCTAAACCCCTGCTGGGCTTCAAACCCTGGTGCTGACCCACCCAGGCAGTCCCCATCAGCTGTCCCTATGTGGCCAGTGGGACAACTGAGTTAGAGAGGCGTCAATGCCCAAGCTGCTCTGGAGGGGTGCTCAGTTGTGTCTGATGCAGTTGGGTAGCTGCACCCAGTAGAAGAGCAAAACTGCATTGACTAAGCCTCGGTTTTCAGACATTAGCCACCAGCTTTTCTGGGATAACGTCCCACAGCAGCGCTTCTACCAACACCACTGCACAGCAGCAGAAAGGTTTGGCATTTCTACCACCAAAGCTCTCCAAAGCTTTCTCAGAGGCAGAAGAAGATCCAGTGATAAAATCTGTCCCTTCCCTTTATGGAATAAAGAGACCAAGTAACCATGAGTACAAAGGTTTCCTCCCAGTCCAACAGCAGGCTCTCACAGGATGTCTCTTGGGGAGGGGAGACAGTCCAGCCTAACACACACTGACAGCAGCCCATCGATTTGATCTTTGCTCCTACATGCTTCCCAGCACTTCTGCTGCTTCTCCATTGTAACACCCTGAGCCTCTCAGCTTTCCCTTCGATACTGCTCCTGCTGCCTTGTCACCCCTCCCTAGGCTGTAAGATCTTTGGAAGCGGCTCTCCTCCCTGCTCCATGCTCTCCTGCTTAGGAGCCCTAATCCATAGCAACAAGTCATATGGGTACCTTCACCATCACCGGGCTGCACATACTCCCAGGCTGTAATCCCTGACACTGAGTGGTTCTGTGCTCTAAGGTGACGTACTTCCCCAGGATGTGACCTTAAAGCACCAGTTGTATCCGTCAGCAGAGATATGTTCAGACACTGCTACCATGTGAGAATCCATTTTATTAAATCTTAAGAACGGCTGCTGTGATGCATAAACAGGGTTAAGGGAGGGCAGACGTCAGGTTCTCCTCCACTGCCACTCACAGCACCAGGCTGGACAACTGTTGCTTTTCTCTGGACCTCCTTTTCCCCATCAGTACAAGGGAGGCAGCGATTACAGCTCACTCCTTTAAGCTGCTCTGAGATCTTACAAGTGAAAAGAAGTAGGTGTACGAAGTGCCAAGTAATAGCTCCGACCCCAGACCTGGATGACAGACCTGGCTCCTGACTCAGCTGCCGGCATGTACGTACAGCTCCTTGGCTATCCAAGACAGCCTACTAAATTATGCAGAACCTTTGAGTGAGCCCGGCTTAATTAAGTTTTAATTTTAGTAAATTACCAGTGTGGGAGTGGTTGAATCTGCGAAGCATTACTCCTGCTTGTTTTGGACTTTATTTGGAAATAAGACACTTCATTACATCTCTGTAAACAAGATCTACTCAGAAAGGAGAACTGGTGCAGAGGATCAATACAGAAGTAGGAAGAGATGGTGAGGGGACAGGCAAGCCAGTCTGGGAAAGTGTGATTAGCCCAGAGATGCAGGAAAAACTGTCCAAGGGCTGCCTGTGCTGCACTTGACTTCCCAGACTTCAACATCAGCCTTCAAAATGTACCAGTCACTAGTACCTGACACTTGCAGCACCATCTCCATCCACAGCAATGCTGTAGACTCTTTCGCAAGGCACATCTGCCTGGGGCAGTTTGTCCCAAGAGGCCTCCTCATCCTTTCGCCCCATGTCCTCGGAGCACGGAGATGTGAACAGGATAGGCTCTTCGCAAGAAGCACTTAGCTCCCCACGGCTAAAATGGGCCCGTAAAGCCCAGCAGGTTCACAACACCAGTACTACCATTACTACCATGAGCTGATACTGCACCTAACCCAGAAATCACTTTTTCCTCTAAAACACTACCACCAGACAGAGACAAGACCTGGCAGTACCAGTGCCTCTCCTGGCTAGCGTAGGAGAAGCCAGGAGAAGCCATGGGACATAACACAGGTTTTACCTTGGGATCTGATCTTCTTTGCCCAGAACACCGGCTCTATCATCCTAAGTCCCTAAGTGGTTTACTAGCACGGTGATAGCCCATGGTACTGCAATGCCTTCTGCTGTCACTGTGACCCCTGAGCCCACTGCTAACACCCACCACCGGCCACATGGAAGCACAGGACCTGGATACGGCACAGAGGCCAATAACTCAAGCGAGCAATTACTTACCCTTCCAAAAATCTGGCATTTTGGATGAAAACCAGATATGCATTTTTAGAAACAGGACCCATTCCCAAGGGAACAAACCTAAAAAGTGACTCATTTGGCATGTCTGGTACTTCAAAAAGTTATTCCTAAGACAGCACATCTTATTTTTAAATCAAATGCAGCTCAATATCTTGCTACTCAAATATTACAGTGTTTATAACTTAAATATCCATCTAGAGGGAAATTATAATGCTTTTATAAATCTCCCTCAATAGCTAAATTTAAAAATAAACTAGCCAATCTATCAATCAGCCTCATTCATTCATCTCGGCTATTGTGGGAAGAAAAGAGCAACGTACGCAAGAGAGAAGCAAATGGTCTGAGAAGAGGCAGCTGAACGTATTGATCAGAGTTTAAAAAAAAAAAAAAAGTTAGAAAAACCAAGACACACATCATTTGGTTTAAATGCAGCCCTTACAAACAGCTCCGAACGGCCACAGCTGCCCACCTCGAGCTTTGCTCAAGTTGGTTGGTGCCTCTCACCCAAATGACAGCCCTCCAGCGCGGGCAAGGCTGCCTACTGCTCCTGCTACTTTCAAACTGCTCTGCCTTCCCCGGAATGAGGGGAAAAAGGAAAAAATTAAAACAGAAGTCAACATTGTCGACATCGTATCCTTAGGGCAACAAAATATAATAAATAAATAAGCAGGAACGCTTGCAAAGTCTGACAGCTTAAAGTGTGTGCAAAGAAAGAAAACACTGGTGAAAGAAGTGAAAGCCATCCTTTGAACCCCCGCGCCCAGGCACTCTCAGAGGCGATGGATTTATGCATCTGCTCCAGCACGCCAGTTCAGAGAGACCCTTTCTGTACTTCTGTACCTTGATGGGGCTCTCACAAGTCATTTTGTAGCCTTCTCTCCCACTTTTGGCTTTTATTGTCTCAACTTTCACTGTTTTCCTGCAGATGAAAAAGGGGAGAGAATCACCTTTCACTTCTTGGGTTATTTAAAAAGAAAGAGAAAGAAAAAGAAAAGTATTTTCTCTCTCCTCAAAGGAACATTTTCGTATTATTCTGAATTTTTTTCTTTTGAAAAAAAAAAACCCAACTTTTTTTTTTTAATAACCTGCGGGGGAAGTCCCCAGCCCCTTGGGCTGGAGAGGCAGCTCCCCATCCCTGTCAGCCTGTTGCATTCAGGCAAGGTGAAGAGGCACAACTCATGTTAGGGCGATGGGAACAAATCCCTGCTTTTGTTCCCTGCAAAAGGCTTTGCTAATTGCCGTTGGCCCGACTCTGCCTTATCTGCAATTGCTCCCAGAAGGGGAGGGCAGAGGCAGGTTCAAAGAAAGGAAGAAAGAAGAAAAGAAAGAAGAGAAAGCAAGAGAAAACACTCTTTTTTTTTTTTTTTTTTTCCACCAGCAGCCAATGCAAGGCAGAAAACCAGAGGGAAAGAAAGAAGAGGGAGAGTGAAAGAGAACAAAAAATAAATAAATGACCTGAGGCAGCCTGGAAGACCCTCTTTCTCTCCTATCAGCTTTTACAGGGGGCAATACATTTTATTCATTGCCAGGTCTGACTTATCGCAGCCTTGTTTTTAATGAGGTATAATAAGGGGAACATTTTGTAACAACACGGTTCCTCTATTTTATCCGACAAACAGCTGTGTCATGGCCGTCGCTGGGAGAATGAATCATATCTCCCTGCCTGCATATGCTAACTCCCATGTAATTACCCTCGCATCTTAAATAAAGCAGGCCCTAAACCTGTCGCTCAGATTACAAGCAAACGGTGCAGACCTCGTAACTGGGGCCTCTATCATTACAATTAATTTATCACAGGAGCGGCTGAGATTAGAGACTAGAATTAAAACGCAGAGCAGGGAAGGTGCCACAGGATGACAGGGAGAGAGGAAGAGGAGCCTCGCTGCACGGGTGAGTATTTTTTCTCCTTTAAGTGATTTTACTGAGGCTATGGCGGGGAGCTTTTCTCCATCAAATGTCAGGAAGTAGGAAGCGAAGGGAACTTTGCCCTGTATTAAGCCTATTTAATAAACAGGAACATACAAAGGCAAGGTCTGGGTGCGTGTACGTGTGTCCAGGTATGTGCACGCCTGTGGTTTCACAGCAGACACGCGTGCTGCGCTTGCATATGGACGTGCCAACATCCCTTAGGTGCATAGAAAACAGGTGGATGTGTGAGAGCATCATCTCACTGACTGCTGCACAGAATTGTTTGAAACATAAAGTTCTCTGCTTTAAATAAAACTTGTCCAGTAGAACAGCCCGCTCCTCCTCGAAGCTGCCCCCAGCACCAGTACCACGCAGGTTTGCTGCAGCACGAGCACATCTGTCACTGCAAGGCTACCCCTGCTCCTCGCACCCAGACTCACTGGCACGGGCTCCCACATCCACACCGGGCTCCTAGCACTGCTCCTTCTTCCTTGGAAGAAAGCAGAGGCAACCAAAGGTGCTGAAGAGAATTCAGATACAGACCTGGCCTACTGAGAGCTATGGTAGCAGAACAACTACTTTGTTTGGAGGGCACGGGTATTACCAAGACCACTAGATGAGTACCCCTGGGTATCGCCACTCTCCAGTGAGCTCCTTTACACTTGCACAGCCCCACTGTCCCCCAGCAGGATGCTCCTTTCAGTCACCGAGCCGTGGCCTGACTGGGGATGTTGCAGCACCCAGCACAGCTACCCAAGCAGATGATTTACAGAGCTGCAGGGCAGCTCCAGCCAAGAGCCTCCCATCTCCGCAGCCATCCCGCAGCCCAGCACCGCAGCGAGTGGCAGCCTGCATCCCTCCCTGCAGGACAGCCTGTCCTGTGGCCAAACCCAGAGCCATTTACTCATATTTACTGACATACAATGGGGTGAGGAAGGGAGGAAAGGGAAAAGCCTTTAAATTCAGTCCTTTTAAGGTCTTTTTGCACTAGAACAGCAATTTTTGCTTGGTATGAAGACTCCTCGATGCCCTTGTTGTCAGAGTCCTGGCAGCGTGCAATCTGTGGTGTGGAAACCACCCCAACTCAGCTGTGGTTCTCTTGCTGATTATTTACAATATCCATCAAAACAGCAGAGACAAACAAGGCTGGTTAACAACTGCACGTCCACGTCAGCCCCACGCACTCCTGTACCAGGCAGCTCACAGAGTCCCGCTTTTTTTCCAGCACCGCTTTCCCCAGAAGGTCCCAGACCCTGCAATGCTCGCTCTACCAGTGGACAGGCATCTTCAAGCAGAGGACCATTTCATCCCAAGATGTCAACTCTGCAGCTAGATGTACAGAGGAGAAAACTCTACAGACAGCAAAGGCCTCCTGGAATCAGAGGGAATAAGGTGATTCTCAATCAGCTGCATCCAAAAAAGATCTAACTGGAGGATCGGGGTCTAATTCAGTAAAACAATAAAGAAACATACTTTGATTTAAATCATATGTATTTTTTCTTTGATTAAGATCATAAGTATTTTTTTAAAATAATCTTTTTTTTTTTTTTAGGAACTTCTGTGATTGCTGCACTGGGAAAAAACATGAAAATCTATTTGACTTTCTACTATCAGAAATTTGGGCACTTTATCAGGTTACATATTGAAAACAGCTTTCCTGTCCTCACTTTTGCTTCCAGTTGCCCTGCAGTGCCTTATCTTTCAGAGTGTTATGCAAAAGCTGAATACTGCAAGTCCTGAGCACCAAGAGGAATGGATGAAAGGGAAGGAAGAAGGTTGGTTTTTAAAGGATTGGTGCACATATTTATTTCAAATTACTGCTTGTTTGGGCTTTTTTTTTCTGTTAGGTTTTGTAAACATTGTTTCTTGCCAAAAACTGAATCTGAGACCAAACGACATAGGCACGTTACAGAAAAAGCTAAACCACTTAAAACACAGTGTGCTGATCTGTCAGCAGTGCACTGCAGCCAGCAGGAAGGTTATAGTTTTATGGGCACCAGAGCTGTCACTTGTGGGCAGAAGAAGTGACCTGTGGTCCTTCCAGCCCAGTGTGGTGTCTCCAGCAAAGGCCAGACCAGATGCTTCTGTAAGAGATCAAACGAAAGAAGACAAAAGCAAGACACCACTGTAAACAGTTACAGGGCAGCCTCAATTCAAGGGAAGTTTCCTCCCCAAAAGCTGGCTGCTGGCATATGCTCTGTTCTCATGGCAGAAGGCATTTAGCAACATCTTATAGGATTAAGCCCTAAAACTCTTCTCTCCAGTATCAATGGGGCTAGAGAGCTGGAATCTTCTTTTTTTTTTTTTTTTTCAGTAGTATTATTATTTAAAAGCTCAGCTTTTTGCTTCTCTTTTCTACCTGCTGGTGCTTGCTTTTATGGTGAGTTTGCTAACCAGCTCCTGGAAATACAGAGCTTTCAGACTGAAACCTTCTGCTTCTTACTGAGTGAGCCAGCATGGAGAATTTCACACATGTACTAAGTCTATTTCTACAGAATATCTCAAATCACACCCTGCCCATCCCTGAAGCTTCACAGAGCCTGCTGGCACAGGCAAATGAATAGATGGCACCCAGCGCTCCCTTTCCCGCAGCACCGGCGTGGCTGTCACAGAGCAGGGCCGGGGGAACACAGCCCCGAAGGCCGGCAGCGGACACGCCGCTTTTTATTTTCTGCTCACAATTGGCAGTTTCCTCCACCCACCCAAACAGACCCTGCAATGTTTTTTTAAAATGCAGTCAGCAGCTGGAAACTAAGGCAACTTCTGTCTCCTATTGAAAGTCTCCCAGCAAAGCCACAGCCTTCCCTGGACCACCCCGGGTCATGTAAATTCAGCAGATTATCCATCCCTAACTCTCCTCATCTATCACCCGCCTCTGGTATCGATCTGCTCCTCTGAGCACGCGGGGCCCGGGCTGTCCGTTGCTGAGTCCTGCAAATCTGGCCAGACGCACGTGTGAGTGGCTGGGAGAGCGAGGAGGACAGGTTCAATAACGGCGGGTTACTGCCACCCCACCGCCCGAGCCGAGCTGATCTATGGGCAGGCTTCAAAAGCAGAACAAGACTTGGCCATAATGCCACAGGACTTGATGTAATCCCACGACACTCGGCTTTAGAGGCAATATTGCCAGCCGCCAGCTGCCAGCCAAGGCTGGGAAGTCACTTCCACTGCCCAGTGGAACAGATTAAATGCCTTCTTTCCATCCATAGGATACTGACAGCACCTCAGCTAACCGTCTGCTCCTCCATTTTGTAGATGAAGGCTGGGAAGTGCCTACCTCCTCATGCCCTGTTTGAGCTCTTTGCCAAGATCACATAAAATCCCAGGACTCAAGACTATAAAACTCCCCCATTTCAAACCCAGCTGACTCACAGCTGAGCTAAATTCCCCTCTTGGTTTCACCCAGGCCAGCCCTGCGAGGCAGTCCAGCTGCAAAGCTCAGCAGAACACAGCCCTCCACCTGGGGTCAAGGCCCTAAATATTTCCCACCCGCCACCTGCACTGCCGAGCTGCATTTTCATTAAGTTCCTGTGCTTTAATTTAGAAATAAAACTGAAAGATGAACCGAGTGTAATCACATCAGCACTGTGTTCCGCTCCCTGTAAAGATCCTGCTGTAGCTGCACCGCGAGGTCTGCCACAGCCAGCTCACCCCAGCGGGGTGCTAATTCTGGGAGCTGGAGATAACCATTGAAATGGGAATACTGGTAACAATTTCACTACTGATCTTTCAGCAAATATATATACCTATGATGCTTATTCATAATCTCAAACTGCTCTCCACGTGTCCCAAAGAGGTGACAAAAACCTTACACATCTATCCAGCTGCCAAAACCTCCCGCTTCCCCCCACTTCTACAATGCAGCTGAGTATTGTTAATACGAAAATCTTTGGCCTATTGATCACTCAAAATATGAGGGTGACAAAAATGCATTGAATTGAACATAAAAATAAACAACTCATGGCTGCTGTATTGACTGTATTATTCATATTACGTTTTAATTCATTCGCCATTCGCGCAGCACCTGCAGGTTTTCACCATCTGTGTCAGACCACGTCGAAGCCCACGCCTGGGAGCCCTCAATTGCTGAAAGCGATTGGGTCTCCACTCCAGTGCTACCAAGGCAAAGACATTGGAGATGGACACCACCACCCTGCACGGTGCAAAAACTCGAAGCAACGTGCGGTGGTTCTTCCTTTCGGGCACTCACCGGTGTTACGGGCCGTGACTAAGCCTATTGTGGTTTCAAAGTCTGAAAGAACAAGGAAGCTAACCCACCCTTTGGAAGGATATTCAACAGCTTCGCAGGTCTCAGGTTGACTAACCCAACCCTAACCTTACACCGATGGCTTCATTAGGCCTTTACAAGAGGCTGATGACATTGTACCTCAGCCTGGATTTCCCCAGACCCCCTAGCACCGCTATGCAGCACACACCAGATCATCTTTCTCCCTGTTAGTCCAACAGGCCAAAAGTCTTCACACTTTAAGGGGTCCCAAAACTCACCTGTGGGTGGGGGGAACACAGAAAACTCTGCACCATCTCCAGCCCTTCTCAAGGTACTGGAACGGAAGGGCCCTGGGGAAGAAAGGCCTGATTTTAAATGGAAAGATGGGGTTGGGACCCCACCCCAAGTCACACCGAGCACCACTAAAACCAAAACAAACCAGGCAGCCATGTAAGTCATAAGAATGAAAGGCACGATTCCCCTTTTCTAACGATGCTTTTACAGAAACCGTTCCACTGTAAAACTTTATGATTTGAATCTTTATAGCTGCCAGCAGAGCACATGTTCACTGCCTTAAATTATAACTTAATCTCAACAGAATTTGTGCTTTCCAGCACTCTGTGGATAGAGTGAAAGATGAGAGGCAGAACTTCATGGCTGCTGCCCACCTGTCTCCTTGAACCACGACCTCCAGAGGTACTGCGTGCCAGGGTTCAGCTGCAAGCCCTCCAACCAGCTCCCATCTGGAGATGCTCTGCAGCACAAGCACTTCAGCAGCACCTGGCAGCGCAGGGATAGAGGTGCCTACGGGGCACTGCTACGGTGCTGTTCCTCACCATGATTGCTAAAACACTAAAATGGAGGAACGTGGATATGGAGAAACACAGCAAAGGGACAGGAGGAGATACGACAGCAGCATCCCAGCCACGCTTTGTGGGACCAACGCATCCTCCCTGGCAGGATCACAGGCGCCCACTGCTAGTGGAAAGTAACTGGGGCAGCAAGGAACCCCGCACTCATTCCAAGAGTAGAAAAAGACCAAATCTGCAACTGCTGCTGTCACAGATTCCATGTATAGCAGTCCCCAAAGTACACCACCTTCCAGTGGATGAGAGCATGTGGTCTGTCTACTGACACATTTGCTCTCTGCAGCAGTAGTGCTGGAAAGGCTGAGCATCCTCCTATGGTCTCTGACCTGCCTTCCCCACACAAACACAGAAGAATCAGAAGAATCACGCTGGTTATTGCTGCCTTTTCCAAAACCTCTAGAAGCAGAAGCTGCACTGGCAGAAGCATAAAGTGGTGTGTACGTGTGACTTTCAAGCATATCATGTGATACTGGAAGAAGCCCGTGCCTTGTGTGCCTGTTTGCACATAGCAAGATGGCAGCAGAGGAGAATGCTGGAAGGAAGCTGCCAGTCATCTGTAGGGAAGAGTACTCCAGTTTGGAGGGGGAAACAGGAACATTTTTCTCAATTCTTTCTCATCTTCAACAACAAGACAGAAAAGTCCAGTCAATCAATACAGCAGTAAAATTTGTAACCCAGGTAACCTTTAAACACTAAACAATGTCATACGAAACTAAACCAAACCACACAAAATCCCAGTGAGGCATCAAATTTGCCCTGGGTCATCCAGATTAAGAAAACAGAGATAAAAGGCTTCAGCATCCTCCTGTACCCGAGCCCTGGCATCCTTCCTGCTGGGACCTGGGTACCTGTGAAGAGATGATCCTCCTCAGGCAGCCACACTCCACAGCTCAGATTCTCTGAGTCCTCTGGACAGGTGCCCCTCCTAGGTGGCTGGGGTCACTGTAAGCCTGCAGCTCCTAGCCTTGAAAAACCTTCAGAGGCCATCTCTCCAGCTGCACTCCTTGCTTCCCATCCCTGCACAATTTCTTCACACCTTTCCCCTTTGCATCTTCTTTCCTTCTAGAGGGAGGAACTGCTCTCTCCCTTCTCCCAGTCGATAAACTTACATGGAACTGATGAACCTACATGTGCTAATAAACTTACATGGAACCACCCTTTTACTGCCAATTGCAGATCCTGCACTTTAATCTGTGGTGCCTCTTGTTTACCAAAGCATCTCCCCATCCAACAGGTTACCTCAGTACTGAGATTCACCAGGAACTGGAGTGCATTTCTAGAAGAGCACCCAACGTTCCACACCTTTGTGCCTATGCAGCTGTGGGAACCTGGTGGCTGGAGAATCACAAAGGCACGCAGATGCGGAAGGGTGAATGAGAGGTTATCTGCTTCTTACTGTCCAAAAGCGGAAACAGCTAAATTTAGCACATTCCTGAAATAATTCAGCTCAATTTGCTCCTGAAGCCTAACAGTGCTCCCCACTCCCTAGACAGCCTATCACATCGCTTTGTCACCCCCACGCTAGAAATAACAGCTGACAGAAAAGCTTCAGTTTAAGCTCTGAACTTCTTGCCTTACCTGCAGTTGGCACATCTTCCCACTACACAACCTGCAATGCCCACCCAACGCGCCATCCTCAAATGAGGGTGGGTTTCTTTTCCACTCTCCTAAGGAAAGACCGACCTGTCCACCCTGGTTGTCTCTGCTGGAGTGGGCTGTAGCTGAAATGGGCATCAACAAGAAGAAACAACAAAGGGAACAGCCTCCATTTTCTGCAGGACTATAAAGAATTTAAGAATAAACCTGTCAAGCCTTTTAATTTCTTTTTTTGCCTTACTCTAATCTTCTCATTTTTTCTAGGGGAGGGTGGGGCAGAGCTCCTGCAGGCAGGATAAGAGACTGCTCTTTGGGAGCTGAAGTTTCTCCTTCAAACTGGACGTTTAGTACCTGGCAGACCTCACCTTTACACAGAGCCACGTGTGACTAAGAGCTTCCCTTTGATGCTTTCTCCTCTGGTTCTTTTAGGCTGTGGTCCAGTAACTTTCCTTCTTTAAACGGAGGCCAAGGCAATTTTGTTTCCTGACTTTTGAAGAGCTTTTCCTCTTATTTCTTTGATCTGTGTAGTGAATTTCATCTCCCAGAAGAGCAGGATGAGTGTGTCTCCTTGCAGCCTGGTTCTGGACAGACAGGATTTGATTCATTTATTTTTATTTGGTACTTGTGTTTGGATGCAAGCAAGGCTCTCTCTTTAGGTCTGGGACTAGGAAGGTGTTTCCCTGACCTGGCTGAGTCCATGCTTGGCTGTGGGCTGGATGCCAGGGCATCTCTGGAGGCACTTCCACCGTCTCCTCAGGGATGCAGGGAAAGAAGCTCATCCCTCCCTCCTGTTCCATCATGAGACTGGACATCTAAATAGTGTGTGCTGATAAGATATCTGAGTCCTCCAGGGAATCCCCTGCAGGCAGTGCTTCCATTTCTATCTTGTTTTGTGGCAGGCTCTGGGATAGGCGTCTGCTGACCGTCCATGCTCCCCACTGTCCTGGCAGCCAGAGGAGGGATGAAGAGGAGTAAAGGAGGGGCCCTAGCCTCTCAGGGGATGAGAGAAGGCTGTAACAGACCAGGCATTCCACAAAATCCTTAGTCTGAATGCTTCTTCCAAACAGCCATTGCACTGTGAACCCCACAGCAAATCTCTCCCACATCTGCTGACACTTTTCCATTCCAAGAGGAGAAGATGAAGATCTTGATGTGCACAGACCAGTTCCTGACTGGAGGTTTAGAATACGTGTCCTCATTAGGAACCAAAAAGGTTGGAAAACATAATAATTTAGAAAAAAAAGGTGCTCTGAGGTGAGGACACCAAGGAGGACAGGGCCAGCCCAACTGGTCAGAGCCCTCCTCCAAGGAGCCCACCAGCAGAGCATCCTCAGCTGCCTGCCAAGACACAATTCCTACCCACACCCCTGAGAGCTTGAGCCAACGTGGGACAATTCCTGCTCCTGGGCTGCTGCTGGGGCAACGGAGCAGGAGCCTTGCTTGCAACCAAGCCCATGGCTTGAACCTGTCATTGGGAGTCAGCTCATGGCTGCACTGAGATTAAGAGGAAAATGAATGTTTGTGTGGTTGTTAGTGAAGTTTTCAAGCATCCTGACTGACTAGTGAGGGGATAAGGAGAGTAAGATAAGATAAGAGCCCTCGCTTCCAGCCCCAAGACAGACAGCAATGCTGTATATTCAATAAATAACTGGGGTATTTACTCAAATGAATGACTCTGAGCCTATTCCAAGGAGTTAATTTAGTGCTAACTGACTGGATGAAAATGAAAAGGTCTCATTTTACATTAAGAATGATCACCTGACAGTTTTACTGAATATATTATGACAGGATTTATATGGCTATATAATTTTAGGGTATATTTGGAAGATTATTATCCTGATTTAAATAAACATGATCTCAAGAAAATCAACACGAAGTCGGGAACTTTTCACATAAAAGAAAAAGGCGAGAAACTGGCTCAGAAGTGAACCTCAGTTGTACCTTGTGCCTTCCACCAGCTGCTGTTTTGTAAACAGTGGGATCCCAGAGTTCATAGTAAGTGGCAAAAACCCCAAAGAAGTCCTCGATTCTGATAACTTACACATCACTAATGAATCTGCTGCAAACTTTTTACCCCAAATGTCTTATCTTTGCACCGGGAGGGGAGCAGGGAGGAAAGCCGGCAGATTGTGTGGGCTGGAGGGAGGAGGGGGTAGAAGAAGGCAGGAAGAAGGGGCTTGGGTATCAAAAGTGTCCCTTAAAAAGAAGTCATGCTTAAAGGGTCTTCTGCAAGGAATAAAAAAGACCATACAAACAAACAAACAAAAAAAGTGAGTAATCAAAAGCAAATATTTTGTTGACTTTGGTAAAGGCATCGCTTTCCTGTGTCCTATTTTCCAGATGTTCCCATTCTTTGAACAGAAATGGGGCACACAGGCCACTTTGGGGCACTTTTGTCTCGTGGTAAGGGGCAGCTGGCAGGCTGCAGGTTCACACAAGAGCCCCATTGCACATAACCCGTGGGAGGGAGAAAAGGCTGCACGACAGAGGATGCTGCTGCCGCGCTCCCAGCAGGTCTGCGACACCCCAACGGCTCCGGCTGGTGTTGGTGCAAAGCCCTTTGGCCAAGCCCGTGCTGGTGGGGCACCAGAGCTACTTTCCAGGGGGCTGTGGCCATCTTCTTTCCTTCCCAGCTTCCATAGGCTGCTGTGGCTTGAACGCAGGGCCCTTAGTGTGAGTAAGTGTCTAGGATGCTACCAGCTGCCTCTTTCAGCCTCCCCTGGTCCTGAATCCCCTTCCTTCTCATCCCATGTCTCCAAGTGCAATTGTATACAAGAAAACCCCTCTCCAGGCTTGTTCTGTTTTGCAGACTGCCTGATGGGATTATCTTTCCTGTCATTTTGAAGCTTGTATAAGCGTGCGACTTACACCACTCGAGCTAAATCACACTCAAGGCACTTTGTCTGTCTAAATTGTTTTGAGGACCAAGGCATTTATGTACACATCATGTTATTTTTTTAGTTAAAAAAGTAATTAAAAAAATAATAATAATTCTAAATTAAATAGAAGAAGTAAGCAATAAGAACATTGCAGTCAAGTAGCAATATCCTGTGGAGCAGTTAAGTGCCACATAGAAATCATCTTAAATATGGTGAAAAACTGCACTTTCTGGTCTCAGATCACACAAAGAAAAGGCAACTTATTTGGTCAGGCACAGTCTTCCTGGGAGGTAACACGCACTTAGATATTGCAGTGATGACAGGCAGCCTAGACATATACAAGACAGGTAGATCGATTATTCCTGTAGCAGTAACCTTGGGGCAATATTTGTCTGTCATAACCCCAAAGCAGATCAACTAACATTTAGGGACTAATCTGATGCCCAGTCCAGTCAGTGCAAATTTTTCCATTTATTTACTTCCATGGCTGCTGGATCAGACCTTTTGGGACTGCAAAATATCATACAGGCTCCTCTTGCCACTGGAAGAGCAATAAATGTGCAAAGAGCAGAAGTCAGGAACATCCAGGTGGAATTTGGTAGTGGGTTTATTGAGTAACAGAAACATCACCCAGAGCTGGAGGGTGTCAGTGCCTAGGTGGGGGGGGGGTCAGTGACACACACAAGCCCCTTCCTGCACTTGCTTTGTGCACAGTGGGCACCAGTTTGCTCCAGGAATGCACCTGGGGCAAGTCCATCATGGGGGCACATCTCTACCTCCACACTGGGAAACTGGTGGTAGTCACAGAGCACAGGGGTCACCTGGAGCATCACCACCCCACAACTACAAGCAAGGATGCCTTTCAAAGAGCAACTAGATAAGGCCAAGGTCTGCACACATTCTCTCCAGTAGGGATCCAAGTGCCAGAGCTGACGTTTTGGGCTCTATTCTGGATTTTAAGAGGGTGGTAAAAAAAAAAAAATATTAAAAATTGCTCATCACGGATGGGACTGTGTGCTTTAAAGTGCTGCAGCAGGGTCTGAGAATCCACTTATTCCTGAGTGAAGATGGATACCTCAAGAGGTTCTCCTCACCAGTAAATAATTCATAAAAAACAAACAAGTCCAGGTCTGTTTGAATTAGAACAAAATATTTCTTTAGAAAAGTGAAGTGAAGTGATTAAGCACAGGAGGAGCTGGAGATGACAGCTGGTGTCTGCAGCTCCGGATGAGTCACCTTCACTTGCCAAGGCCCCTCTCTCCAGGAAGTGCTGCTGCTTTTCTTTTTTTTTTTTTTAACCCTTTGAGATTCCCAGGAATGATTTGTCACAGGGGTTATTAGCATTTCTCCCTTGATATCGACAGCTTGTCTTTCCTCCTTCTAACCAGTGAGTGATTTCTTCACACGCTCGCCAAATATAGCCAAATCACCATGGTAAACGTATCGACAGAATCATATTAACAGCTGCTGAGCATTTACAGGGCCGTAAGTTATACAAAAAAAGAAGGGAGGAGAACACACATGGAAATAAACCAACTCTGATAAGCAGTGACAAGCATTTATTTAGGAGTCACTCGATGGAAATATTTTTTATGCTTTAATTGCTAATTACAGGCTCCTACAGAAGGGTGGCTTCAGACAAAATTATCTCTTTAAACTGGAGCACTAATCCAGCATTGAGCACATCCTACCTGTATCTTAGGGAAGCAGGAGAAGGAAGATGTATTTTTAAACTGCTGCCCTTGTTTAAGTCAAGACTGACATTTGCAAGCCAAAGTTACAACTCCCCTGACTTACCAAACAGGGACTTTTTCAGTTTAAAGTCAAGGTAAGAGCTGAAAACACAGCCTATGTAGAAAGAGAAGCCTTTTCAAAATCCATTTGCTGGGGATGCCTGAGCCATGGTCCTCCTGTCCCAGCTGCACACTGCTGGGCTGGGTTTTGTCACCCATGTGTTCACCAGCCACCCCTGGTTTGAAGCAGTGCTGCTCCGAGTGCAGGCGGTGGCACCCATGTTCAGGCAGGGACCTGCAAACTTCCATCAGTCACCAGCGCCAGGCCAGACCCCCCTGTGTGGGGCAGAGCAGGGCCACACAGCCCATCGTCACCCCTCTGTGCAGAGCAGGGCCACGCAGCCCATCATCACCCCTCTGTGCAGAGCAGAGCCACGCAGCCCATCATCACCCCTCTGTGCAGAGCAGAGCCACACAGCCCATCGTCACCCCTCTGTGCAGAGCAGAGCCACACAGCCCATCGTCACCCCTCTGCCCTGGAGAAGAGAGCCGGTGCTAACTCAGAGAGCTGCAAGTCAGACCAGCCGTGGATGGAGAAGACAACCTTTCTTGTCCTTCTGCCTTTCTCAGCGTGTTCGGGCCATGCTCACCATCCCCAGCTGCCTCCTCGCTCGGGGGTACGGTTTTATTAGGGACACACAGGTATGTGTAGGACTCTCAACGCTTCCTTTGAGCCACCAGAAGTCCATGATTGTTTCTGAAAACAGTCTCAGGCTGCGACAGCGACCCCCCTCCATCCCTGCTCCCGTTTCCTACAGACAACGTCACCACCTCCGAGGCTCCAGCACCCGACCCCAGTGTTCTGAGCTGCTCTCATTTTGCAGGCTGTGGGTATTAAGTCCCTTCCATTTTCCCTGCAGGCTGCTGCTCCTGGTTTTCTCTGCACTGTTAATATCTTTAGGTATAAAGGCAGTGTCTCGTGGGACAGAAGAGCAGTTTGTTTCTCATCCCCATGTCATGAACATGAGACAGTCACTGGTGACAACATGGAGGGCTGTGAATCCATTTAATATAAATCAGCCTGGCTTTGTACACCTGCAGCACCCTGGGTAACACTCTCTCCTGCCCAGTGGATGAAGGGAAGGGGGCAAAGAGAAGGGGAAGATCACAAGAGGTACAACTCAGAAGCACCAGGCTTTTTTAACCCTTTGAGATTCCCAGGAATTCCTCAGGAGCCAAAGTGTTTCACTCCAAAACAGCTGACGGCTGGTAGGAAATACTGCGGGGAAACCAGCACCCCCGAATCTTCCACCACACCGGCCTGCACAAGACACAGAACCTGTTCTGCTTCCAGGACAGCCACCCACCTCCCCTGGGGGCTCATAAAAGTAAACCTAACTTCCTTAGTTAGTTCTGATTGTCACTTGTCACCAGTGTCAGTGACACCACTGTACGAGGTCAAACATATAAACAGGGCTTGTTGTGTTGAGCAGAGTGCAGAGACACGCAGGGAACTTGCTCTCAGGAACCCTGGATGCAGAATTTCAAGGCTGCTGTAGCCAGGCCTTCAAGCAGCAGGTATCTGCTGGGGCATGGACTTCAGACCACAAAGCAGAAAGAGGAGATGGAGAGTTTCTGCTGCAGGGGACACTCACAGTTGGTGCCTCAGGTGCTTCACCAAGGTGCCCGCGTGAGCAACGCCACGATGCTACCAACCCTTCAATCTACCAGCAGTGACAACCTGCACTGCTCACTGTAAGGGCCCAGGCTGCCTGAGCCACATGAGGAGGGCAGGGCTGGGACCCTGCTCACCAAGAAGCACCCTCAGCTGCAGCACAGCAGGGAAGCAGGACCCTCCTTGCACCAACCATTCCCATGCAACACATCTTTATCCGGCACGCAGGATGACAGAGCCCGAGATAATCATAGACTGACAGAATCTCTGAGGCTGGAATAGATCTCCAAGATCATCAGGTCCAGCCTATGGCCCAACACCATGACATCAGCCAGACCATGGCACTCAGTGCCACATCCAGTCCTTCCTTAAACATCTCCAGGGACGGCGACTCCACCACCCCCCTGAGCAGCCCATTCCAGTGTCTAACTAATGCACTTTAGTCAACAACCACAAGCCCGTGTGCACCCACAGCCACAGGACAAGCAGCAAACCAGCTCTGGCATCGTTTTTAAATGCCCAGCTTGGGCACACAGAGCTCTTACTGCGAGAGGCTCCACCTAAGAGCTGATGCTGCTTTGGGACCTGCAAGCGCTGGTCTGCCCCTCGAGTATTTGGGAAGCAGCCCTGAAGGGACAGCACATTGAGCTCTCTCATTGCTTCCTGGAGTTGACAGACTTCTTTAACCATTGAAGGATTGTTTCTCCTCGCTGTGCTTGGACAGGGCCTAATAGAGTTGATTTTCCTAAGAGTTGTACTGAGCTGTGGGGCTTCCTCCTGCCAGTGAGAGGAATGGGATGGGGTGGGGCCTGGGCACCAGGAACATGCAGAGACATTTGCTGAGCCCCCAAAGCCGGCTGTGCTTCTTTATCCTGCTGTCTCTCCTGCAGCATCCCCATACCTCGTGAGAAAGCCTGGCGAGAGAGCCTTGCAATTAGCTCCTTGTGCCAAGTCAGAAAAGGGAAAGATGGAGGCTCGGGTATGATTTGCCAGCTAGCAAAGTAAGGTCGGTGAGATGGGGGAAGGAATGGCTATCATCTGAGACACAGAGAGAAGTCATACCCAGGAAAAATGCTAATTTTGGTCCCACCTACTTTCCTCTGGCATTTTTCAAGCCAAACTGGGGGCTAGAATCAAAGTAACTACTCCTGCCTCTGATGCTCACAGGCCTCCTTGCCCCCTTTGGAAAAATCACAGACCACATTACAAAGCCCACAGAAAGTTGGTGTAAAGCCTTTCTTTAAAAATTAGATTAAAAGGTGCTTTATTTCTCCATTTCTTCCCTCCAGCCACCTTACCCATTCAGCTCCTTACCCTCACACATGCCCTTTCCTTCCCCAAGCACAACAACAACAACAACAAAAACAACAAAAAGAAAAGCACCCACAGGAAAATACGCACTGTCCTGCTCCATTTGTCCTTAATGTCCCACCCAGCTTTGCCTCTCTGCAACCCTCTTTTAAAGCAGCCCAGCTGATGGACGATGAGGCTGCAGAAGGATCCCCCCAACCCTGCACGCCGGGGTCAAGGTACCTGAAAGGCTGAGTTCAGCCCTCCATGGACTCTGCTGTAAAACCTCTGCAGAGAGGCTCTGCCAGCAGCTCTCTGCTTTCTCCTGCAGAAACCCTGGCCTTGTTGATTTCTCTACCTAGGCTTCCTCACGCTCCTTTCAAGCTGTTCGTTGGCAGGTCCACAGAGCTGGGAAGGGGCAAGGTAGGTCAACAGAGGCACGAGTGAGGCAAAAAGCTAATTAAGCAACAGGCAGCCCTTGCGTAGGGAGCAGGGAAGTGTCTGAGGAGCAGCAGCTGGGGGACACCAGTGCCAGTGACACCACTGCACATCCCATCTCCCCCACACCCACACTTCCAGGGATGCCCACGTGAGGATCCAAGCCACTGGCAATGCCACAGCTCTAGAAAAGCAGCATGCCAGAGGGGAAAGGACTCCTGCCCTGCTTCTCCACCCCAGCACCCTGCCCAGCTTAATAGAATAAACTCCTTAAGGCAGGAGCTGTGAAAGAGAGGATCCCCCTCCACCCCCAGGCTGTTAAGCTTCTTAGAAGGTAGATTGGGAAAGACGACAGACAGATGGACAGGCAGTGTCCAGCAGCATAGGAAGACCCAAAGGAGAGACTGGGCTGTGACTGGGAAAGCCTGCTCTGGCTGGCAGGCTGAACTTCAGCTCCCAGCTTCTCCCAGCCACGCTCCCTGTGGGTACACCCAGGCTGGACAAGCCTCCCCCTTCTGATTTTTGGAGGGGCTCTCTTTTCACCCAGGGTCAGCACGGTGCCAATAGCAGGGAGGCTGCCCTAGGCATAGAGGCTCCCCAGCAAAGACACCACTGCCCTCCCAGCAGTGACAGTGTCACCCTTCTACCACTTGCCAGGGCAAAAGCAGCTGCCCTGGGGACCCAGCCTGACGGAGGAGGGGAGGGGATGGGATGGGAGGGGAGGGGATGGGAGGGGATGGGATGGGATGGGATGGGGGAACAGAGCTGCATCA
>JANIJG010000088.1:2214-22768 GCA_024611175.1 Megaceryle torquata | reverse complement strand
GGGGCTGCCAGGGGGAGGGAGCGGGGCCAGAGCCGGGCTCGGGGGAACGGCCCCCCCCCCTCGGCCTCCCGGCCCCTGGGGATACCCACGGGCAATGGGATGGGAGGGGATGGGATGGGATGGGATGGGATGGGATGGGATGGGATGGGATGGGGGAACAGAGCTGCATCACCATTCTCCCTCCCTTCAGCTTGACCTCAGCACCATTAAGCTGACCCTTTGGGCCCACCAATCCCAGACAGGAGCTTTCTGGACCTGGGAAAGAATTGCACAGTCCTGCTTTTATTCACTCCTCCTTTCCAATGGCAGCTCAGGCGCTGTGGGCTCTCTAAGACCTCTGCCCCAGTACTTCAGCAAGCTTCTCTTTCACTCTGTTAAATCAGTGGGTGGCCTGGAGGTGCGGAGCTACCATCACTGCCTCTGGAGAGCCACATTGGGTACACAAGGCTACAAGCTCCCTGTCAGCTCATTGACACCTGTCACTGATGCACTGTGGTGTCCAGAGACAGGCTGCCCTGAGGCCCCAGCTGCAAGCTTCTGGGAGGAGGACCTGCAGAGTTTGAAGGACTTACACCAGGTCAGAGCCGGATCTGTCTGTGCACTGGGGAAGCACCCTCACATCATTGATCTGTGTCTCCTCCAGCATCTCCCAGCTTCTGGGAAAGGAAATACCAGTTCAGCTAACCCCAAAACATCACGGCTTTGTATTCAGGCAGCTGGGCTTAACCAAAGGAGGACAGAGGGATATGAAGGCATTTAAAAGGAGAGACTCAAATGGACCAGCTGAGCCACCCTGGCCCCACAAATAAATATCTCCTTAGTGAATCAGCCCTCTAACAGCACCCTCACTCAGCAGCTCTTCCTCCTCCCAGCAGAGCAGGGAGCAGGTGCCTGGCACCCCAACAACCATGACTCATCTGCAAGGTGCACTGGGAGCAGGAAAACCAGAAGAAATGTTATCGCCAGAAGAAATCTCCATCAGCTTCCACAAGAAGCAACCTCTGGAGCCCGAGTGAGGCTCCTGCTCTGACCCCTGCACAGCTGGGAGTTCAAAAGTCACCCGCAGGACTTCTCCAACCTCTGCAGATCAGCCTGAGGAAACGCGGTACCCAGAGGCGCGAGCCGAGGATGTGGGAGGCAGAAGTTTGCTGATGCCAGACACCCTAAATCTGTTCAGGCAGGTTGTGCCAGGAGTTTCATTCTTCATGTAGGAGAGCTCCCTCTAGGTTAAACACGCGGGTATTTCAGAAGCCACTGCTCATTTTGGAGTCCATGCTCTGCCCCGATGCCTTTATCTCCAGAGCAGCATCCATCAGGCGGTACCCCAGACAACACTGGGGCTGCTTCCTCCTCACAACCCGGGCTTCCCGCTGCAGGCATCGACCCCCCGAGGCCTTGGGGGTTACGTGCACGTGTGCGTGTGATGCACGTGCCCTCATGTGTGCACATAACCACGGGTCCTCGGTATTTCACCCAGCAGAGCTACACAGCTGGAGCTGCGCCAGGGAAGGAGCTGGCCCACAATTTCCCCGGCACCAAACCCAATCTTTACCCTGCTTGGAAAGACTTATGAATTATTCCACAACCTGATGAGCTGGGGAAGTTCAGCAGAGGCTTTCAAATGCACAGAACTAGAAAAATCAGATGGAAAAGACTTAATGCTGGAAAATGCAGGACTGTTCCCTGCAGTGGGATCCCAAGAGCTTTATGCAAAGTAGTTTTAAACCTTGAAGTCTTTAATACAACTTCCTGTTTTATTTTATTTTACCTAGGCTGCTATTTACTAATAAATATGCAGCTCGCTGTATACAGAACAGCAGGTAGCTCCCATTTACAGCTGTATGTAACTGACTGCAATATTCAACTCCCTTACTCTGCTATGCAGCATAATACTCACAATAAAACACATACCATATTTGCATCCATGTCCATGCTACTATTCTGGTACGTGACACACATTAAGAAACAAATTTAGAACACAGAAAAGAATTTACTATTTACACAAAAAAGGATGCGTTGGGATTTTCAATAAGTTCTAGCATAATACAGCATCATTTTTATATCTTGTCTGCTCCCTTGGTCTGGCCGATTTAAAATGTCTTTTCTCTCTATAACCATATGCCTGTAGGTTGGATATAGACTTTTAAAAACATAATACATGGTGCCAGTGTGTATTTATAAAACTTTACCATAGAAATGTGAGAATTGGCAGAATGATTCAGTCCGAGGCCACCCAGGCCAATACCCTCCTCCAACAAACAGTGTTTCCCAGCACCGTGGATCAGGCAGACGATAGCGTTACCACAACCTCAGGCTGGTGCTAGCAACACTGCCTGGATGTAAATGCTTACAGAGTGCAGCGGACAGGGAAACGGCATCACCCTTGCTAGGTGGGAAACTGAGGTTGGTAGATGGAGATTTTAATATATATATATATATTAAAAAATCCTGACATATAATTTGATGGAGATTATATACAACGAGCCATCAAGAGTCCTGGATAGCACTGTCACCCGCCCAGCCCTTGCACCCACCACACAGCCCTGCCAGGCTCCAAAGGACGGGCCACGAGCTGGGGGTGATGCCCTGGGAAGAGTTAATGGTGGAGGTCTCAGCCCCCAGCGCTGCAGGTGTCTGCTTTTAATTCTTTGCTGCTCTTCTCCCAAACAACCCAAGGATTTCCACCCTCCCTCCTTCTCCTTTACAAATGAGTGTTTAGCATAAGAAGAGAAGCAAGAGGAGCCAGGGCAGCAGGGAGATCTCCTACAGCCCTTTCTAGGCAACCTGAGCAGGCGGGAAAAGGCAGCTGGCTGGAGCCCAGCACAGAGCGGGGACCATGGGACGAGTCTTTTCACATCTGGTTAAGTACTGCTAAACCCTCCGACGAGCTGCCTCATTATTACAACACTTCTGCCGAAAAATTAACGTGCTTGGCTGGCTGCGCTGGGGCAGAAAGGGTAGGAAAGCAGCTGTCAGGATGCAGGCAGCAATGGGAGCACCAAGAGAAGTGGTCTGAGGCACTAGAGGAGGGCAGGATGCTCTGCCTGAAGGGATCCTGCTGAGAAAACATCCTCCTGCCTGCTGCTGTGCTGCACGGGCCCCAGGAGAGCACAGTGCCAACAGAGGTATTACTCTAGCAAGGGCAGCCCTTGAAAAGGGCTCAGCTGAGATGCCCTGCCTACCAAAATCAACCGAGTGACCTGCCAGCATCCCAAAAATATGCGATTATCTAGAGGACCCAACAGCAGGGCCAGGAACAGGACCTGGGGCACTGGGCTCCCCTCCGCCCGGCCTCTGCTCACTTCTCCTTCTTGCTGAGCCTTCATTTCAGCAACTTCCACAAAATCCAAATGTGGCACCTTGTTTCTGTAGGCCTTTATAAGTCCTATAGGCCCAGTACCACTGAGGAAGCATCATTCGCATGCACATCGTCTTGCAAAACCCACTTAAAAAGAGCTGTCGAAGGGACACCGGTAGCTCATGGGAACTCTACCTCAGGTTATCACCAGCGTGCCAGTGGGTAAGCCTCCTTCTGCTACAGGGGCAGTGGCATTAATCTCTCCTTAGACAAAAAGGTGGGCTTATTTCCCGAGAGGTGTCCAAGTACACCCAGAGAGCTCGGCAAAAGCAGCAGCCCGCTGGGTGCCTTTTACCCACAGACATTTGATGAAATTAATGACACAAAAGCAAGTATAAAGGCTAAGACAAATAGAACTGGCAACAACTTGAACCTTTGGCCTGTCCTTTGAAAATCTCTGGCAAGTCTCAAATCTTCTTGATCTGCTCACTAAAGGTATGACTGTCCCACAGTTATTTTCCAAGCATTTGTTGGCAAGTTGTAGGAGGAAAAAGGCATTTCACTGAAGCTGTTAGTACAAAAGCTCAGCTCCAGCCAGGGCCCTGGACTCCACTTCAAATTATAATATTTTAAGTACCTGAAAATAAATATTTTGTCAGCTGCTGAGAATTAAGAAGTAGCTTCGACCTTTCAGAGAGGGGAACCCTGTGGAGAGCGGCGAGGCTCAGAGAGTTAGCTGCAAAACAAGCTTTGCCCAAAGCCATTCAACCTGTCTAGCACACACACAGCCTCTCCTCCCGTGCTCCTGGCTCCCCGTGAGCTGCCCAGAGCCTTTTAGGGCACGATGGGCTCCTGTGCACCCAGCAGCTTCCTCCCAGCTGGGAAGCATGCTAATGAAAGACACTGGAGCAGCACTCTCCTACAAACTGGATACTACAAGTAGAACGAGCATCCCTGAGACAGCAACAGCAGCAAGTCCGGGCTTCCCGCTAAGAGCTGCCAGTCGACTCCCGCGTAGCTCCCTGGTGCTGTTATTTCATGCTGTACCACACAGCCCAAGGGATTTTATCCATGGATTAAAAATGTGTGCTTTGGTTTTGTAACATCTGGCTATGTCCAAGCAGCTGGATAGATGTACCTACCAATCACCTCCAGGACCTCTGGGCCACAACGAACACTGTTCGTACTCCAACGGTGGCAAAAGGAACCTGCACAAAGCAGAACATCTCTGGATTTCCAGCAGAGCTCAAACAGTTAAATCCTTCTCCCTTCCCCCCAATCTTTCTGCCTTTGGCCTTTAGATCAGCCCTGGTTGCCAGTGAGGACTCATCGAAACACCACGAGGCTGGGCCTGTCAGGAAGGAAACCAGCGCGTCCAGAGTTTTGTTGTTCTAAAGACTTTTTTTTTTTTTATATTTTATTTTACTGCTCAGGAAGGAAGCCAGAGCCTGCGCTTCGACTCCAAGAATGTCGATTACTCATCCTTCCCTGCATTATTTCTTTTATCTCTCACTTTTATCTACCTTGCTCCAAATCCCCCCCCCCCCCAGCTTCTTTCTCTTCCATTCCTAGCCACCGCTTTCAGCTGTTCATCCAAGTTTCATAACAAAAAAATAAAAATCTGGCAACCGTTTCTTTAGAATAAAATTCCAATGATAATGTTTATTAAACAAGCCTCCATCCCTCCTCCCACACAGCATTTTCGGTCCTGCTGTAACCATCTGGGTACCGCCGTTAGAGCCACTGCCCTTGGACCCGAGCACCTCCAAAATGCGAACGCGAGCACCCTGCGCATACGGCTGCACTAGGAGAATAGCCTAACCCCTGCTTTGGAAACAGGCAATGAGAAATGGCTCCGCTTGTCCAAGGTCAATAGAGTCCACAGCACAAGCACAACCTACGCTCAGGGCTTTGCCCAGGCAGCCCTTCCCTCTTCCTGCTCTGCACGGCTGCCAGGAGAAGGCACGCTCAGCTCTGCCGATAAATGTGCCCTTCATCTTCAAAACCCCCACACCGGTCGAGTTAGAAATGTGCAACAAAAGCACAGTAATTGGTATGTGACGGGTTGATGACACATTTCCTTAGCTGCTAAAAAACATGGGTCCTGGATCACCCAAACGTCAAGCAGCCACCTGAGTACATAGCAGAGAGACTATCAGCAAGTGGTGTCTAACTGCCTTCTCCTCCCAGGGTCTGCAAAATCCACCACACCACCCGGGGATTTCCTTTTCTTCTTTGCCCAGGTGCAGCTAACAACCCAGCCACAACTGGCAACATCTGGGAGAACACAGCCCCAGATGTTTCTCATTGACATCGTAACCTTCCCCAGGGCGCGCCTGCTCCTTGGGGTGGGCGCCCCAGGGGGTGCACGTGCTCAAGGGCAGACTTGGGTCCTCCCAGTGCTCCTGAAGAGATGACCAAAGCTGAGGCTTTTTTTTTTTTCAGTTTAAAGCCTCCTCTTCCTTGCGTCGTGCTGGGGCCTGGTTTGGACCACACCGTACACAGCTTCCCCAGGCTACAACATCCCCAACACCTCAGCCACAAGTGAGTGAGGCCAATTCCAGTTCTTTCTGCCCAGCTCTGTCTTGCTCTAACACAACCCTCCCCTGTTTCCACAGTTAATGTGTTGTTCTCATTTTAAGAGGGGGGAATAATGAGATGGTGGGAGCGTTACTTCTGGCTAATGGAGAAAGGGATCTGTGAACTTTCACGGCTTACTTTTTCCAGTATATCCCAGTCCCGATCCAAACATCATCATACTTATTTCAGTCCTGGACCCAGCACAGGACTGGACGCAACATACTGGTCAAATTAAGACAGAAATAACTTACAGCACTTTTTTACTTCACACTCTCTCACAAACCTCTTCAGAGCTTACTGGCATGTAATGCCTGGTCTGCAGACTCCCTGCTTCCCCCACTACCGCATCGCCAGGAGCCTTCAACACCGCTTCCCTGAAAACATTAGCCCCAAATCTTGAGTGAAGGCAGGCTGCCGATCACCATGCCTCTTCTGTAACCAGAACAACCCTTGGGTGAGCGACACTTGTGCACGTGAACCCAAATAGGCAGGGAGGAAGGAGCAGCTCAGACAGTGACAACCAGCCGCAGGCGCAGGAGCAGCAGGAGCAATGCCAGCAGTCCCCTGCAGGGCTGTGCATTGAGCAAAGGGCAAAGCCCAGGACGAACAAGCAGGGTTATGAGTTTGGCTGCTCATCCTTCCCTTCTCCTATCGAAAGGGCACCTACTGTCATATGAATCCACTCAGGCTGGCAACTTTTTGATTGGGACCATTAAGTTTCTCTGCTCGTGCTCTGTGCAGGGTTACCCAGGTCGCTGATTGCTCCTTCTACTCTCCAGTAAAAGAAAAAAGGCCAGTGGTCAAAATGCCTCCTCAGGGGAGGCTGAAGACAAGTGCTCAGGGGGGAAAAGATGTCACCCTGGCTAAGGACTTTGCTGGAAGCTCACCTCCAACCTATAGTGCTGGTAATGACAAGTGAGAATGGTTCTCAGGCAGAATAAACAAGAGAAGGAATCAGCCTTCTGCAGCTCCCTTGGTAGTGCTGCAACATTTGGCCTGGATGCTTCTGATCTGCACTAATACCCATCACCCACGAGGGCACTTTCCACCCGTCCACAGCCGTCAGGACCTCACGGAATCCTCCCTGCTGCAAACAGTCATGAGCACACAAGGTTCCTTCTATGGTACCTGGGTGAAAGGTTGGCCTGGGTGCGGGGTGGCTCTGCCACAGCATGGCCAGACCACTCTGATAAGACTGATGCCACTCACCCCCACAATCCCGACTCCCCATCAATCACAAACTCCCTCGCATAGCCTCTGACACAGCTCAGGGGCTTACGTGGGGCCCCTGGTAGGGAATTTTGTGGAGTTCCCCCAAAAAGAGAGCTGGGACAAAAATCTGAAAGGCATCTTCACTATTGGAAGCAAGGCTGGAGGAGAAGGCAGAGCTGTAATCTGGTACCAGGTCCTGGCACAGCTGCCGAAGCAGGTTCTCTGCGATGAGGGATTATTCTCCTATGCCTCCTTATAGCAAGGGATGTTGCAGGACAGACGATTTCACATACTAAAGGGCTTTGCAAGTTGTTTCCTAAAGTGCGGGGAAACCGGATCAAAAGCAGGTCAAAAGGTTGAGTCCTTTTTTAATTAAAAAGGTCTTAATTTAAATCAGAGTACCAAAAATCCCAACAGAAAGAAACATATCCATCGGGACAGTCCCCTGAGTTTTACCTTTTTGCTGTTTACAGAGCCTGTTGCGGCTGGGTCACGGGGAGCCTTCCCCCGGCGGCACGGGAGCCTGCAGGCTGGCAGCCCAGCGCTTTCTGGTTTAGTTTTTGTCCAAGAGCCACAAAATGCTCCCCCTTCCTTCCAGAGAACGAGCCCGCGCTCGGGAAACCAGCTGTGCCAGCCAGCCCAGTAGCTGCTGCTGCTGGGCATGCCCCTGCTCCGGGCTGCAGCATCGCGTGCCTGTGAAGCATGGGCAGGGCTGCAGGGATTGCACCAGCGAAAAGCTGCCGTGTGAAAGGTCTCGGGTCTTCCCAAATGAAAAACCTGATGTTGTTGCTGTGAGGAGAGGTGGTTACCAAGGATCAGCGCTACTGGGGAAAAGCAAGGACGCAGTTTCCAGCTCTTCCTTTCAGGGGTGTCCAGAGACACTTAGTGCCTTCCTTTTCCCCAGCAGAGCAGTCTGGTATTTGCAAGAAAAAGCACGAAACGCATTCTTGCTCTGCAATTCAGAGAGATGGCAGCCTCAAGTTACCAAAAAAGGAAGGTTTTCAAACAATACTGAGTGGAAACAATGTCCCATGTGAGGAAAAATCCGATGGAAGCCTCCCACACCTGAACTCCAGTCGCACCATCACCAGGGCTCCCTCCCCATGTTATCTTCATTCAAGGCGATAAATCTCTTTTTGCCTCACTCCTTCCCAGCACTGCTTTTCCTTCTCTTCTGTTGCTCAGATTAGTACTGCTGCAACTCAAGACACCAGCAAATGGTCAAAGGAGAGGAGAAAGTGATGGCTAAGGAAGAACTACTGGCTTATCACAACCACCATCCATGCTTTAAAAAGACAAGATGAAGAGGCCAGACACAGACAGTACCAAATGCCACAGTACCTGTCCAGCCAGAGCTTCCGTTGACTTGAGGGCTGGGGCCAATCTGGCCATCAAATACCCAATACCCAGCAGCAACAGGAAAACACTTCAGCACTAAGATGTAAAGAAAACTGAATTCAGGGTCATGAATTTGCCCTGAACATCTGTAACCTGTGAGATTCTGTACCCAGGGTTTGCTCAGGCCAGCAGAGCCAGGCAAGTAACCAGCGAGGCTGCATGAAAGGGGAGAAAGACACATACACCAGTTACCCCACACATGCCCTTTTTCAGAGGACGCTGTGTAGGAGTCTGATCTCACATTAAATTTCCCAAATAGAAATCCATTATTCCTGAAGAATTTCAATTGCTCTGCATAGATGAAAAATGTCCTCAGATGTCCCCAAATCTGCTATTTCATCCTGAAGAAGAGAGGTGAAAAATTCATAGGCTATCAAGCAAACTGATGTGATCGAAGACCACCAGTGACATGAACTGCAGGATAAAAATCCTCACAGTTTGCTCTCAATGGCTGCTTTGCTTGGAATATGGTATTAAAAGAAAACAGCTTTGCCCCCACTATGAATTTGCATTAGAAATCCATAATAAAAATAAAGCTTAATATTATACAAATGGGTACAGTTCTCTATAGTGCTCCTGATGCAGATTAAGGTTAGACAGATTTTAGATGACAGTTATTTACCTCAGTCTAACACCATGTATGTACAAATGGAATTTATTTTATAGCTGCAGATATTAGCCAGAAAAAAAAAATAAACAAAAAAAAAAAAAAAAAAAAAAAAAAAAAAAAAAAGAGATGAGAGGAAATCTTACAGTCTCACGTAAAATATAATTATGTCTGTTTTCTGCTCCTTGGAAGGCAAACAAAGAGGGGAAAATGAATCTGCTGCTAGCATTTAATGGGACTTGTCTAAATGATAACAAACAAATAACAACCAGCAGCAATTCACAAACAACTTCGCTTTTATTTTTTTCCAGGGGGGAACTGCACAAACTCTAAGCCCTTGTTGACTTGAACACCTTCACTCCAAGAGAGCAGGATTAGGCCCGATGCCTGAGCACACCTCTTTCCTTCTAGACCTTCAAATTATCAAGGAAAGAGAAAATAAAACTCATTAATGCTTTTTCTCTCCCTCCTAAACTGCACCCCCGTCCCCCCCTGCTTCTCCCAATTCCTTACACAATCGCCACCGGTCAACCAGGAAACTGTTTCTAACTCTTGAATTTTGCAAGTTAGCAAGTAAAATAATAAAACAATGTTTTAACTGTCAGGGATCCTGGCTCGCACAGTGCACTTTGGTCATTTCCTTTAATAACTGTAGTTTAGCAGTAATGATTTATAATGGTTCATAATATTCTACTAACTGTACTATATTAATAATACTAATACTTTGCCCTTGCCTAGTGTCTTCTGTCAGAAGATATCAAAGCGGCACACGCCGCCAGGAGGGGGGGAGGGAGGGAGGGAGGGAGAGAGGGATCGCTGTTGCCTCGGTAGGGATCGTGAAACCGCGACTCCGAGCCATGCCCAGGCTCGGGATTCCGGGTCCCCAGGCCAGTGCAGCAGCCACTGGGGCTCCCTTCACCTTTCCCGCCGCAGGTCTGCGACCACAGTCGAGCCTGAGAGATGGGGATGAAGACTTCACGTGACTCATCCTTCTCGAAAAGCGGGGTTTGGGGGGCCGCAGTTTGGATGGGAAATACCGATCGAGGTGGGGAGTTTGCAGTTGTACAATAAATACCCGCACGCCAGCATTCAGACACGCGGGGCGAAGGAGGAGTGATAAATATCTACCGTGTCCGTGCCCATTTCCCCAGCAGGAGATGGATAAATGTGACACTGGGGCGTTGCTCGGCGCTCTGAGGGTGGCCGGTACGAGCCACGACACCAACTCCCGGAGAGCCCAGAAAGGGAGAGAAAGGGGATGAGGCATCCCCTGGCATGGCCGAGACAACACGAAAGCTGGCCGGATGGCAGCGGCTGCACGGGGAAACATTTTGGAGGAGAAAACAGCCCCAGCCCTCCCCCTCAAACGATCAGTTAAAAGCCATCCTTCTGCCGAGAGCCGGGCAAAGACAGCAAATGAGGGCTGCGAGCAGAGCAGCCGCCCGGCTGGGCTCTGCATGACAATTGCTGGGAAGGGGAGACCGGAGGGGGAGGCAGCCCCGGCCCTCCTCTCCTCTCGCCATGGTGATTAGGTATTCTGAGTGCGCCAGATAGCCCCCAATAACACAGAGAGAAATATAAACTGGAGACCGGCGGAGCCGAGGCAGGCCAGATGGCCCCGCAGCCGGCAGGGGCTGCTCCCACCCAGCCCTTCCCCACTTTAACTGTTCAAACATTTCTTTATCCCGACAAGACAATTAAGCTGAGCAGCATGGAAAGGAGTCTCGGCAACAGTTTGCAGAGGGAGCGGGAAGGTTGTTGCCAGAAAGGCAGAAAAAGGAGACTGCTGCATAGTCCAAGGCCTCCCTCCACGCAGCGCACCCAGCTCCACAAGGACGGGGCGTTTTCGGTGGTGCGATGGGGATGGATGCATGGCCTTCATCTCTACTGCTGCCCAGCTGCCTGCCCACTCCATCAGAAAATCCACTCTCACTCCGTCACTCCTCCTACACCACGCAGGCCATTGCACGACAGAAAGCAAATGTCCCCCTTGACTTATTTCATAAGCAATCTTAAGCTCGCTATTTCCTATGGTCACGGCTGATTATTATTAGCAACAAAGCATCAGTTCATGTTACACCCCAAATTTTACCAGCCTCGGCAGTGGTGCATCCCAGCAGGAAGAGTTGTGCGAGTGAGCCATGGATGTGTGCATTCCCCCTCCAACCCATTGTTCTAGCACAGAATATGAGAAGATAAACGTTCTTCCCCCCAGCACACATCCACACAGCTCTCTGCATAGGTCCCAGTCTGTCAACACAAAGCCCACCACACACGGCTGACTGGGTGGGTGACTATACAGACAGCCCTCGGTCTGATTTCCAAAGTACTATGTTATTCAGGAATTCAAGCTGTGGCCATCATGGCCCTGGTGTTCCTCACCTGAAGTGTAATTTACATTTGATCAATAATGAACCAGTTGTTTCAAAGGAAAACCAACTCCATGCTAGAGACAGTCTTTAAAACTGAAGTGGAACAAAGAGGCCACTAACATGGTGCACAGCCTCTCTTGCAGGGAAGAAACTGGTTGCAGGACAAACTGGTTGTGTCCAAATAGTCAAGGTTAAAAATGATTATAAAATAATAATCAAAATAATGTTAATGAAACCATCCCTACTTTACCACAGTCACAAGAGCTGAGCGAAGATTGCAACCTGCTCGCCAACTCAGCTGCTCATCCCCAGGGTTCACCAGGAGCTTGGCAAGAGCCACCACCAGTAGCAGGGAAACTGAGGCTAGGAGAGCCAGCGGCCAGGGTGTAGAAGTCACCTGGACACATCAGGTTATGCTCCACGAGAAGTCACAGACAACACAAGATGAAGACCAAGCAGCCAAGGGAAACAGTCGTCTGTAGTCCCCAGGAGGCTTGGGGCACGGGCAGCCTCACAGGGACAGCAGAGGTGTCTGCTCTGACAAGGTCCAGCTCTTTGCCAAGAGATCCTGGCTTCGGCGCGGACCTCTGTCTGTCACGATATGGGACAGCGATGCCATGGTGGCTGGGTACAGAAGGCCACTGGGACAGATTTTATTAGAAACAAAGAATAAAACCAGGGATTTTATTTTTTTTTTAACAGGGCCATAGATCTCTTTTGCAGAAAGGAACATGCTATGTATTTCCACTCCTTCTAGGAATCTCAACTATTGTATGCTTATTAAAGGAAACCCATAAAGTATGTCTCCCAGTGTCTTTAACACATGCTTTACAAGAAGCCCCTAAACTCTAACAAATGGCATTATTTTCCTCAGTAAGCACCCAAGAGAACAGGCCCATCCAGCACACGTCACGTCTGCTTCTCCTTGGAAAGGCTCCGCTTTTCCCTGTACTCCCCGTGCACTCCATTGCTCCAGGCGTCCCGGGTACCTGCGTTTTACAGCAGGAGACAACGTGGCCAAACACAGACATGTCAGCCCAGTTTGCTGTAACAAGGAGCACGATCCCATCCAGATGCCCCTGCAGGACATGCTCTCCCATCTTGGGATGCACAGCTACAGGTACTGCTGGCAAAAAAACTCCTGCTTTAAAAGTAAGGAAAGGTGCACCCAAAGACTGAGCAACCTCCAGTGCACAAACACCCTTCTTACAGGGCCGGGTCCTGGTCTGGGTTACATCAGCACACATCCCAACTAATTTTACTGAACGCTGAAAATTTCCTCCACTGGTGAAAAGAGGCTGAGACTTTGCTCCCGTGATGCAGAGGACTAAAGAGTGCAACTTCCAAACACTTCTCAAGATGAAAATACCTGACTTTGGATTCTCATTTTGCTGCAAAGTATCTCAAGCGTAAACCTATTTTTCAGGAAAAATTAAAACTCAGTGCATTGAATTCCTTTTATTTTTTTTGAGACACACACACACACAAAAAAAGTTTATAAGAAAATCACCATCTAAGCTATGGAGTAAACCAAACATTTTAATGAGCTATTCAGAAATGGTTCCTGTGCAGTGGCACAGAAGAATACACAGCCAGTCACAGCAATTTACCTTCCATGTAACACAAACCCTTTCAGGAATATGAAAAATACAACCAAAGGTTGAGCTCTGCAAATCTGAAAAGCACCCATTAGACATGTAAAGGTGTTGCTGATCTAAGAACAGTTCACTGGTTTCGCTCACTGTTATAGAAAAGCCTTAGTACATTTTTGCCTAGAATCTACAGCCACCTACCTGCAACAGAATCTCCGGCAGGAGCACAAACAGGCAGCTCTTACAAAGGTTTCTATATAACAATTACATGAGGAATCCACAAAACTTCTCAGGGACCAATAAGAGACAACACCCCCCCACACCCCGAGTATGCATTTGTATGGAAACTCCAAATATATGTATGCAAATGTCTATGTCAAACAGGATCGCCATCACATCTCCAAACAGCAATCCCCCAAATTCCTCACTGTGGAAGATTTTCTTTTCTAATGGTCACCATCAGAGATCCTTAGGATCCTCTAAAAGGCTTCACCGCTCAGTCTCCAGCCAACACACCCATACGTGCGTACGCACACGCCAAATAAACTCGCCATGTTAATGGAGCGAAGTTTCCATGGTGCAGTATCTATATGTGATGGGAATATGATACAGAGCCAACAGACATATTGAGTGCAACGCTGTCCTGGTAGTTACATGAGAATTTTAATGTTGATGAAATATCAAGGGTGTTGCATTTGCTTGGCTCTGCTGTGCAGCAAAGCATCTTAAAAAAATATAACAATACGGGTAAGAAAAACAAGGAAACCAAACGCCTTCCACTTCTGCCCAAGTTTTCCAAGCTGCCTGCAAAGTTTTTATTTTGCTTCTTTCCCTGGCACATCCCCCCCCGCAGAGCTGATGGCGGTGGGGGGACCCAAGTGTCACAGTGCCTGCCTGGGAGAAGCCCCCTCTGCTCCCAGGAAGGAGAGGACCCATGCCCACACACCGGGGGCAAAGGCACGGCACAGCGGTGGGTGTGGATGCGTCTGTCTGTCCGCAGCTGTGCTCCATGTTGGCTAATTCATTTAACAGATTTACTTCTTGAAATGGGGTATCTGACAGGATTTTCCTAGCAAGATCCACAGCAGCTGATGCGCTCTAAATTCATTTAGCTAGCGAGCCCACCGCTGCTCCACCGCTATCTCCCAGAGTAGTCTTTTGAGCAAGCTTCATTTCCACAGCCAGGTTACAGCGATAAGGGAAAGAGCACCGACAAACATGTTTCTAAGCTGTGCCATCCCACCTGCCTCCTCCTCCTCAGGTTAATTACATTACCAGCTTACACACATACACATCTGTGCACGCTCCCATCTTCAGCCACCTCTCCTACAGACCCAAAAGAAGGGAGAGAAGATGCTGAACAACGCAAGGAGCTTACAGCACAAAAAGTAGCGCGGTTGGAGGTGGATCAGAAGGAGAGAGAGGAGACAAACAGAAGATCACATTCATACATACAAGGAATACATGGCTTCTGCCTTCAGTGGGAATCGTCCTACCCTCACAAACGCTGACATAAAAGACACACTTGCAGCATATTTCAAAACCAAAGAGCGATGGATTTACAAGGCAGGTTGATTTTATGATGACTTTTATTGAAAAGGTATGCTGGGTTTAGGCAGATGCCTTTTAGTGCCAGTAAGTTAGCACAGTGCCTAATTCAAGGAGACAGCCTGAGGAAGCAGCGCCGACAGGGGAGAGAGAGCCACAATGTCTCTATTACTCTCCTCGGCATCATAAAGAGGAGGAGAAAAATCACGTCTGAAAGGGAGAGGAAGGAGCGGAGCAGCAGGTTTTTTGTTGAAAAATAACATAGTAGTTATAACAACAACAACGCTAAAATTGTTTTCTAGGAAAAAAGTCAACAGAACAAAGGAGACCACGTGAAAAGCAAACCACTCACTCCCCAGTCTACACACCTGAGTCTACAGGAGAACTCTACCCATAACTTAGTGCTCTTCTTGGGGTACCATGAGCTGCTGCCCCCAGACCACTCCCCATTGCAGGTCACCTCCCAGCTCAGCAAAGCTGGAAGCCCTTCCCAGAGGACAGCTCTGCACCTCCCCCTGGGCAGCCCCCCAAGGGACAAGGTGAATGGGGGGAGCAGGGAGTTACAGTCATGAGCCTATGCACTGGTTTCCTTCAGTCCAACGGCCGATCTGCGAAAGGCCACATCACCTTTCAACAGGCACCAAAGTGGGGAAACACTCAGAGCAAGCACATGGGAGCAACAGGTTACTGAATGGCAAGAACGGACTGGGATTTATGTCTCAGAGAGCAAGCTCAGTGGCCAGGAATATTCTCAAATCAACCCAGAAGAAAAGGCACTTTTGTCCTAACCTGAAGGTAATGCATTTGCTCTAAGAACAGTGTGCGTGAAGAAAAGGTCAGAAAGAAACACCTGAAGAAGCAGAGGGTACCTGTTTGCTGTGAGCTCAGGTAAAGTTTCTGGCTACACACTCCAGCTGCATCCCAGTTTACACACATGTATGTACCAGCACCTACGGGCTTGCACTGGGGCACGGACAGCTTTCTGCACGGTCAACCTTGTCTCTCCAGCTGTGTGTTGGGAGACAAGTTTCCTTCAAGAGCACCTCACCTTAAAATCTGGCAATGTCCATTTAGAAGAGACAAGGCAGTGCCGTGTGGCTGAGCCTGGCAGGCAGGAAAGGCTGGTTTTCCTCTGCCTCCAGCGAGAGCCACAGCACTGCGGGACAATCACTCCTCGAGTATCTCGAGGCGCAACTAAAGAACCAACAAGTCAACGGAGGTACTTACATCTGTCACTTCGGTCTTCGGGACTGGATGAGGTTTCCCGGTCAGAAATGAGGCCAGAAACAGCAAAGATCTTCTTCCCCGTATCATCAACCTTGAGGGAGCCGGGAGAGCTGGAGGGGAGCTGCGTGCCAAACTCGTACTCCTTCCCATCGGCGTCTGAGAAGCGCAGATGGGGTGAGTCAGTGTCATGGCAGTTTTTCAGGCGCTTGGCCGGTGTAAAGGCTGACTGGTAGCTCTCCCGGTCTTCAGTAGATGCAAAGGGGCGGAAAGCCCCAACGCCGCTGTGGTTCAACATACTGATCGGGGTGCAGTCCAGGTTTGGGGGTGCAAACTGGGGATGGAGGTGAAGCAAGGACGGAGGAAAGTCACGGTTCGCAAATGCTCCCGGCACCCCGCCTTGCCGGTGATACATGGAGGCAAAAGTATACGAGCCATTGGTAAAGGGAATATGCACGTCCTTATCTGCTGACACGGGGACCCCAAAAGGCCTCGGCTGCTGGCAGGGAATGGAAGCATCACGGCTGGCTTCAGCAGTGGAAGCGAGAACCATCAGTGCTGGGGAGGCCAGCGGGTTGGGGAGGTAGGGTGAGTTCTCCATCTTGAACGCTGCCCGGTGTAAGTCCATCGGAGTCTCTTTCCTCTGCGGGGTCACAAGCGGAACAATCTTCCCTGGAAGGAAAGCAAAGCGATGCCTGGGAATGGAACGAGGAAAATTACTGGAGCATCATCACCCTCCAAACACTGCAAGGAAACAGAGAAGAAGAGAAAACACAACCAGTTAGGTTTCTGTGCTCAGCTCTCTGGGACACTCCAGCAGCAGGGTGGCCACATGCATTACACCCCCCTGGCCGGAGACGCACCGCTGTTCTCATTCAAAAAAATCAATAGACAACTTCACACACTGGTGGAACCAGCTCTGGCCCTCCAGGTTAAAGGATATCATCCAGTGCACATGAATGAAAGGCAAACCAAACATAATAACATCCAGATTTAATAACCCGCTAACAAACAAAGTTCGGCCTAAAATTAAGGTAGCAACACCAAATTATAATTGGAATTTTATATGGCAAAAGAGGCATGTGCATGTAATTGCAATAAACTTAAGAAAGCGCACGCAGACACGCACCGCTGCGTGAACCCACATAAAATATCTGCTGTACAGTCACCCAAATAAGACAACGTACGTTCGTCACGCGATGCCTAAGACGTACCTAACAGAGACACATTTTCTCCCACTCTTGCAGTGTATGTGGGTAAGTACTTGCACAGACCCCTTGATACCATCGTGTGCATACATACACCGCTGGGATGCAGGAACGTGCCTGCGTATAGGTGCGTGTGTGTAACACACAAACCCCCAGGCGCGCACACACGATCCCCGTTAGCCAAAGGAGAGACTTCCCCCGTAAAATGTCTGGCGTCTCTGACAATATTTAAAATCATAATGGGTGCTTCTGCCATCTGATCTCCGCAAGCGTCTGCCTTTCGGGTCGGGGACAAGAGAGAATGGATCAGTAATTTTAGTTCCTAATGCACTCACTCTTAAGTAGATTTGTAAACTGCCCTGGATGTGCCATTAACATTTAGAGGAAAATGTTAACAAAATTTCTGCCTTGCGTCTCGCTGAGCCTCCTTGGTTGGCTGTAGCCACCCAGCCAGCCACGACCCCCTCCCCGGGTGAAGGAAGGGAAAATGCTCCTTTCTGTATCTCCTCCAGTTCACTCCAGCTTTTTGTGTTGTTATTTTCTCCCCCAATCAATCTCGATGTCTTTTCTTTTAAGCTTCCGCCGCCTGCCATTCAGGCCCCACAACCCAGCTTAAAATACAAGGACTATAACTTTGAAACAATATACTAGCTGCTGGAGCTCAAAGGGCCAGAAAAATCATATAATAATAAAAAGCTGTTACAAATTGTGCCTCTTAAATCCAGAGGGTCAAACATCTCAAATAAAACTTAGTGAAAGAGTGTCTCCCTAATGGAGTGCCTTTTGTACTCCATGAATGAGGGAGCCTAGGTTAACAAAGTGTATGAAATCCAGTCTGGGGCTTTAATGCAGTTCAGTGATAACATTTCCTCTCTCCCATCCTGTACCCAGCCGCTCCACCGACTGTTATTAATGGTGAAGATGAGTGGACACCATCTCTCTGCTTCCTCATTTGGCACCCATCCTTACAGACATCATTGCTAAACTACCAGATTATGTATCTCGCATTAACGGGTTCGCTCTCTTCCAAATTTTAAATAACTTTCCCGTCGAGTTCTTGCCCTGGAGAGTGAGGGGGAGAGGGAGAGCGAGGGATGCCAAGGGCATCCTGGGCAGTGCTGCAGTCCTGGGTACACTCGCTCTGCTGCTTCACGCGAGGCTGATCGAAAACTGGAGGTCAGGAAACTGCAGCCACTGGGAAATCTGGGGGCTTTTGCATCCGTGTAAAAATATATATAAAGAGAGACACACGTGATTATATACCGAAAAAGATGCATGCAAATAAGCCAGCGTTCGCAGAAATAAACAATCATTAACATGGAAGTGAAACTGAGCAACCACGGGAAAACACGGATTTCCAGGGGGGAAAAAAAAGCAACCACCTCTGCCTCCTTTTCTATTTTTACTTGTGCTATCACCCCGTTACGTTAAATGTATTTCATAAATTAGTAATCTGGCCGCAACACTTGACACTCCTGTAGGATACTGTGAATCACTACGGCCGTTTATTCGTTTGCAAACTTCATTACACCAGGAATAAATCAACACACTACAATATCTCAGCCGGCCAAATTTAATTTTTTTTCAGCTCCCACTTCCTTTTTCGTTCTCTCTTGCTCCCTTCTCGCCGAGCACCTCCCCACCCCCCAGCAACACAGACAGATTAGACTGCGGCGGACCAGTCATTATGAAAATCTATCGTTAATACACTCCCAATGTCAAAATGTCATAGGTTTAAATACAGAACCCCAAAATAAGAAAACTAACTGACCTTCTTAATTAAAAAAATATGGATTGCGGGGTAATCAGCCGAGGGAACATTTGGGTGCCGGGGAGGCAGCGGGCACAGGTGGAGTGAGGAACTGCTACTTTTCTGCCTCTATGCTGATTTTTTTTAATTTAGCACCTCGTGCAAATCCAGATTAAAATAACTCCAGCTATTGATCCGAGCAGTGGAATTGACATTAATTTTAGTTCACTTCTCACTTTGCAAAGGGATCAATAGGAAGTAATAACAGCTGACATCCCCGCTGAAAGGAGGAGAAAAGACGGGCTAGAGACAGAAATCGAAAAGCAACCAAATAAATCAGCAGCTACTTTTCCACGGCATCAGACAAACTCCAAACAGATTGCAAAAAGTCTTTGTTGAATTAACTAAACAAGGAATAGAGGGAGGGGGGGTGGAGATCAATCTAGGAAGCTACATAAACTGTCTACCAAGTACGAAGGTTAGATGGACAGGCTGAACACAAACTCTTTTGTTTTAATTATTTTTTTTTTCATGGCTACCTCTACGCACAGTTATTGGTTTTCAGAGCTGCCCTGTTTAAGGTGTACACAAATGACCTGTGTAATCGTGTCTGTTACTAATAACAAGGCTAAACACACCACAACCAAGACAAATTGAATCACCAGCCTTTAGCTCTGAACCATAAAAAAAAAAATATTCTCTCACCAAGGAACAAGTTGTAATCAGTTATCTCTGGCTTGGTTTTGGTTCCTTTGCTTATGAAGGTTGTAGCACTGTGCTGAATTAGTTAAGAGGAAAGTCTGATAGGAGAAGCCATGACAGAGCTGGTTTTAGCAGGCATCACAAACACCCAGCAAGTGGAAAAGACAGCAGTGACCACTGGTTATAAGCGTAAAACCCTCTTGCTAATCAGGCTGCAAAGAAACACGCACGTATGCCAGCACATGCACACCCCATACACAGCCACCAGATCTGCAAATCTTTTGCTAAAATGTTACTCCAAGTTCCTGTTATTAAATCACATTTCTGCTATCGATTAAAATAAATATAAAATAAAATACACCACTCCGGTTTCTACAACAGGTTGCATTTTTGTGGTCTCTCAACCATTTCCAAATGCCAGAGATTAAAATAATGGGGCAAATTAACATTTTTCTGCCTCCAGAAACAAAAGTTTTCTTGGGGCAAAAAAATTAATTAACAAGCTATGGAGAAAAAATAGAAGATGAAAACAACAGGAAATCCAGGAAAATTGATGATGCATGTAAATTAGGAAAGACCCAGGGAAAAAAAAAAAAAAAAAATCACAATATCCATTTACATTAAAAGTTTTTTCCCCCATAAATGTCAAGTAGGAATTTAGAAATATGCTCTGTGCAGAAAAGCCAAAGATTATAAAACAAAATAATGCCAGCTGTTTGGGGATTTAAGTGCTCAAATGGATTATATATTTGAACCAAACTGGATTTCCTTATAATAAATAAAACAAATGCAAGCTCGAAAGCCAACAAAGGCGAGCTCTCATCATTGGATTAAGATACAAAGGAAAAACAGTTAATTTTTTTCCAACGCGTGAAATATGCCAACTGCAACCACACACCCGGGCAGCTGCTGTGAAAACCGGTTTGAGGGGGGAAAAAAAAAAAAAAAGGAAAAAAAAAAAAAAAAAAAAAAAAAAAAATAAAAAAACGGGGGCGGAGGGGGGGGAAGGCCGGCCCCCGCCCCCGCCGGCCCCCCCCGGGGGGGGAGCCCCGGCCCCCCGGCC
>JANIJG010000084.1:0-15538 GCA_024611175.1 Megaceryle torquata | reverse complement strand
AAGAGTATGGCAGATACAGGGGCTATAGGGGACACAAAGAGTATGGCAGATACAGGGGCTATAGGGGACACAAAGAGCATGGCAGATATAGGAGCTATAGGGGACACAAAGAGTATGGCAGATATAGGGGCTATAGGGGACACACACGCATGGCAGATACAGGGGCTATAGGGGACACAGGGTTTATAGGGGTTGTGGGGCCACAGCTGCTGGGGGGGGGGCACAGGTATATGGGGGCTATGGGGTACCAGATGCACAGGTGTTGAATGGTGGGAACCGGGGGCACTGGAGAGTATGGAGCATACTGGGGGCAGAGGGGCTGTGGGGTGCATGGGTGGTATAGGAGCTATGGGGGTACAAGAACATGAGGGTATGGGGGACACAGGGGATATGGGGTCCTGGAGGGGGCACTGAGTCCATGGGGGTTATTGGGGCCATAGGGGCATGGGGCTGTATGGGGAACACAATGGGGCTATGGGGGCTATGGAGGGTACCAGTGGCAGGAGGGCATGGGAGCTATAGGGGACACAGGGGCTACAGGGACTAGGGGAGGCACCAGGGACAGGGGGTATGGGGACTATAGGGACACAGGGGGGTTATAGGGGCTATGAGGGGCACAGGGGGCTATAGGAGCTTGGGGAGCACTGGAGGGGTTATAGGGACTAAGGGGACAAGCACTGACAGGGGTGCATGCGAGCTATAGGGACACAGGGTTCTATAGGGTCTTGGCTGGGTGCAGCTGGCTGGGTGTTGGGTGCCACGTCCCCCAGGGCCAGGGTTAATGTTTAACCCCCCCCAAGCACCCCCCTCCAGCACCCAGGTGGGTGCCAGGAGCCCATTCCCAGGGGTGCCCTTGGGTGCCCCGATTTAAGGCCAGCGGCCACCCCAGTCACCCTGACTCATCCAGGACACGATGTTGAGCTTCCTCCTGCTGCTGGTGGCCGGTGGTAAGATGTCCCCCAGCCCCCCACCCACATCTCCAAGCCCCCCACCCATGGCCCCAGGCTCGGGTGGGTGATGGGTGCCCTGTCCTGCAGGCCATGCCGCTGTGCTGGACTCCCGGGTGGTCAACGGGGAGGATGCTAAACCCTATAGCTGGCCCTGGCAAGTGAGTGGGCAGGGGGGAGTCATAGGGTGGGGAGGGTGGGGGTTGGCACCCATGGGTGCTGTGGCACCCACCTGTGTCCTCCCAGATCTCACTGCAGTACGAGAGGGATGGCACCTTCCGGCACACCTGCGGAGGCACCCTCATCGCACCCGACTGGGTGATGACAGCCGCACACTGCGTCTCGTGAGCCACCCATGGCAGGGCTGGGGGATGCGGGGTGCAGTGGGGGGTGCAGGGAGGGGATACAGGGCGCTGGGGTGCAGCGATGGGTGCAGGAGGGGGTGGAGAAGGGGTGTAGGGCACACAGATGGGGTGCAAGGTGCAAGATTGGGTGCATGGGGGGTGCAGGGTGCATGGGTGGGTGCTGGGTGGAGGGATAAGGTGCTGGGTGCAGGGAGAGCTGCAGCACCCTGGGGTGCCATCAGGGGTGGTATCCCCTCATGTCCTCTGGTGTCCCCTGGGGCAGCTCCAAGCTCACCTATGAGGTAGTGCTGGGCGAGTACGACATGGGTGCTGCGGAGGGTCCTGAGCAGCGCATCCCTGTGGCCTCCAAGGACATCTTCGTCCACCCCAAATGGCGAAGCTACTGCGTGGCCTGCGGGTGAGTGGGATACCTGGGTGGGAGGGAGGGAGGGTGGGGAGGGGGGTCAGGGACATTGTCCCCAGTGGTCCCCCTCCATGACCCATGTCCCCACGGCAGAAATGACATTGCCCTGATGAAGCTGCAGCGCCCAGCAGTGCTCAGCACCAAGGTGCAGGTGGGGCAGCTGCCACCCCCAGACACCATCCTGCCCAACGGGTACCCCTGTTACCTGAGCGGCTGGGGCCGGCTGAGCAGTGAGTGGGGGGGCACACGGGGTGGGGGGAATGGAAGATGGATGGGCAGATGGAGGGAGGAGGGATGGGAAGATGAAGGGATGGTTGGGGAGATGGATGGAAGGATTGTTCAGCAGATGGATAGGGGAATGGAGGGATGTTTGGAGGGATGAATGGGGAGATGGTTGGAGGGCTGGATGGGGAGATGGTTGGAGGCATAAATGGGGAGATGGTTGGAGGGCTGGATAGGGAGTGGAGGAAAGAATGGAGGGCTGAATGGATGGTGAGATGGACGAAAGGATGGAGAGCTACAGGGCTTGAAGGATGCAGAGGTGAAGGAAGGAAGGGATGGATGGATGGACAAAACAGACAGCCATAGGCAGTCAGGACCAGCAGGCAGGACACTGGGCACATCCCCTTTCCCCTGCTAACACCCAGTTGGCAGCGGGGGGGCCGCTGCCCGATCGGCTGCAGCAGGCACTGCTGCCCGTCGTGGATTTTGACCACTGCACCCAGCCTGACTGGTGGGGTGCCCTCGCCATCCGCCGCACCATGATCTGCGCCGGCGGTGATGAGAAGGCTGGCTGCAATGTGAGTGACACGCTGGGGTGGAGGGGGATGCGCCAGGACCCTCCCACCGGTGCTGACCCCCCACCCATCCTGCACCCCAGGGCGATTCGGGAGGTCCCCTGAACTGCCAGGCGGCCGACGGGCGCTGGGAGGTGCACGGCATCGCCAGCTTCGTCTCGGGGCTGGGCTGCAATGCGCCCAAGAAGCCGACGGTCTTCACACGGGTGTCTGCCTTCGAGGACTGGATCAGCGAGGTGGGGCATGGGGGGCCAGGGTGCCAGGGTGCCAAGGCTCCAGGGTGCTGGGGCAATGGGACACTGTGATGTCAGGATGCCAGGGAACCAGGGTGCTGAGGTGTCAGGGTACCAGGGTGCCGGGGTGCTGGGGCACTGGGGTATCTATCAGGGGGTCATGGTCCCAGGGTGCCAAAGTGTCAGGGTGCTTGGGGTCCCAGGGCACCACACTGCTGATGTACTGGGTGCCAGGGCACTGGGGGTTTGGATGCCCTGGTGCCAAGGTATTGTGGTGCTGTGTTGCCAAGGTGTTGGCATGCTGGGGTACCAGTTTACTGGGGTGCTAGGGTGCTGGAGCACCAGTCTGCCAGAGGACTGGGGTGCCATGATCCCAGAGTACCAGGGAGCTGGGGTGCCAAGAGTGCTGGTTATGAGGGTACCAGGGTGCTAGAGTGACGAATGACGGGGTGTCATGGTGCCAGGGTGCTAGGATGTTGGAGTACCATGGTGCCAGGGCACTGGTGTGCCAGGGTGCTGGGTGCCAGGTTGCTGTCTGGGTTCTGCCCCTGCCCTGAGCAGCTTCTCCCTTGCAGACCATAAGCCAGCACTGAGCGCGGCGGCAGCAGCAGCGACCTCCTGGTGCGGCATCAGGCAAATAAACCACAGCTCTGGCACCACACGGGTCTCTGTGCTGGGGCTTGGGCACGCGTGGGGTGTGGGCACAGGGGTGGAAGGTGGCACTGGCTGAATGGGTGTGGGGAGCAACCAGAGATGCCCAGATACCATGGGGATGGGCACCCAGAGATACCCCAATGTCACAGGGACAGTTTTCCCTGAGGAGCCATGATGCCATGGAGATTGGCACCCAGAGACACCCCACCACCACGGGATGGGCACCCAGAGACACCCCAGTGTCACAGGGACAGTTTGCCCTGAGGAGCCATGATGCCACAGGGATGGGCACCCACAGGTGCCCAGATACGTCAGGGGTGGGCATACAGGGACACCCCAGCACCACAGGGATGGGCACCCCAAGGTGCCCTGATGCCATGGGGATGGGCACCATGGTGCCACAAGGTCAGGTCCCCCAAGACTCCTCAGCAACAAGCCTTGTCCACATGGCAACAGGCAACCATTAATGCCTTGTCCCCAGGGGGCTGGGTGCCCCTGAGGTGCCCCGAGGCCACGGGGATGGCCCCTGCCAGGCGCCTCTGGGCCGCTCATGGCCACGGCCCCGGCTCCCTCCCTCCCTCCCGTCGCTTCGCAACCGCCACCATCGGCGCGTGACCACGGAACAAAGAGCCCTTTCACCAGTCACCCCACCAAGGCCACCACCTCTGGGACCCCCAGCCAGGGCACCCTAGCTCCCCCATCCCCACCCAGGCCCCCCATGGGGATGGGTGCTACCAACACTCACCCCCCACTTCCGATTCCCATAGGGATCCAGGTGGAAAATTCCCACTGTGGGGCACCGGGGCTGTATAAGTTTTATTGTCCCCTTGTCACTGTGTCCCGCAGGACCTTTGCTCTCCCCGCCAGGGCCCAGCATCGCCACCGCCATCCGCCCAGGCACATTAGCACAGCTCCTTGGCTCAAAGTTGGGGGGGTGGGGGAGTGCTGGTGGTGGTGTTGCTGAGGCCACCCCAACTCGTGACACTCTTGCACACGTGGGTGCCATCCACTGGTTGACCCCCTGGGGTAGAGGGGGAACATGGAGGTGACCTAAGCTGGTGGCAATCAGCTGAGCCACAGGCTTCTTATCGTCACTGACCGTGAACCCCCCCCATGGTACCAGCAGCATGAGAGGGCATGGGGCTGTGCCACCCAGCAGGTGACAGCGGGGTGCCGGGGCCTGGCATGGGTGCTGTAGGACTGGTATGGGTACTGTGAGACTGGCATGGGTGCTGCGAGCCTGGTGTGGGTGCTACAGGCCTGGTACAGGTGCTGTGAGCTGGATACAGGTGGCGCAAGCCTGGCACAGGTGGTGCAAGCGCTGCGAGTGCGCAATGGATGCTGCGAGACTGGCATGGGTGGTGCAAGACTAAGGGTGCTACAAGGGTGGCAAAAGTGCTGTGAGCCTGGCATGGGTGGTCCACACCTGGAATGGGTGGTGCGAGCCTGGCATGGGTGGTGCGAGCCTGGCACGGGTGGTATGAGCCTGGCACTGGTCCTGTGAGCCTGGCACAGGGCCTGCAGAGCTGGCACAGCCCCTGGCCACCCCCCCCCAGGCAGCTCCTCCCTCGCCGGTGGTGCCAGCCGCCTCCGAAAAGCCCGGTGGCCTCTGGCCGGACCCACCCCCGGCGGGGTGACTCAGCCGCCGAAGCCATTCCCTTATATAACCCGGCGTTGCTGCGCACCGGGCAAGTGCCCACCCGACCAACTGCCCCTGCCTCAGTTTCCCCTCGCTTGGCATCGCCACTGTCACCGCAGCCATGTGGATGGTGTCACCGCCGGTCGGTAAGTGCCAGCGCGACGCCCCGATGCTGCTCGCCAGGTGTCTTTGCCCACCAAAATCACTGGTTTTGGGGGGTTTCAGCAGGAAAATGAGGGTGGGGGGCCAAGAGCTGCTTGCTCCGCTCTGCGAATCCAAGCAGAAAAGCATCAAAATTATAAAGCAGCCTCCAAAAATAGGTTAATTCTGCACCTCCTTCAGCTGAACCTCCTTTTCTGCTCAGGCCTGGGGGGTGAGACCCTTCCAGGGCCCACAAACCCCCTGTAACACAAAGAAGAACCGAAATTGCCTTTTTTCTCCCCATTTTGTTACTACTTCTAGAGGGGTAAAAAGGTCCCTCCCATCCTGACTCTTTGCTTTTGGGGCTGATAATGCCAAGAATGGGCAAATCTGTGCTCTGTGGCAATGCCCAGCGATTGTGACGCATCCTGGTGCACAGACCTGGTGGAGCAGTGGCACCAGGAACACTCCCCGGGGGCGCGATCCTGGCCAGCACTGGGAAGGGTGTAGATGGTGGCTGTGACAAGCCCCAAAATCACCCTTTTTTGCCCCTTTTCACCTTTGGAGCCCCCAAACCTCAGCATATTAACCCCAACCAAGGCAAAGAAACTGGGGAGAGGGGACAGCACCAGGCATGTGATAAACCACCCAAAAAAACCCATTAGAGTCCAGGGCTGGGGGCAGGACCCAGGGGGGGATTTTCCATCCCCAGCCGCCCGGCTCAGCCCATAGCAGCAGCTCGGGGCGCGGTGTCCAAAGGTCACCGTCACCGGCTGCAGCCGTCCCCACCACCAAGCCACTGACCCCAGCAAGACCCCCCCAGCCCAAACCAGGAATAGATGTTCATTCTTTGCAACCCAAAGGAAGGGGTTTGGGCTGGTTGTTTTTTTTTTTGGGGGGGGGGAGTTATTTTTACACCTCAGGAGCTGGTTTTGGCAGCATTTCGACGCCGGGACGGTGATGAGTTGTCCCGGGCTCAGCCGGGAGAGGGTAAAGGGAGGGGGGGATGAGGGGAGGGGGTGGTTTTTGTCTTGCTCTGACGTGCTGTTTTCTTTCAGATGAAGGATCTCACCAGCTTGCCTGGCTTTGGGACCACGGCACAGGCAGGGTGCAAAGCCCACTAGTAGGACATGACCCTTAAACTCTGTCTCTAAAGCTTAGCCCTATAGGTATATAAAGATCAATAGAGCTTAAAACCGGGGTTGGTTTTTAGTCTAAGCTTGGGTTTGGATTTTTTTTTTCTTTTTTTTTTCTTTTTTTTTTTTTCTTTTTCTTTTTTTTTTTTTATTATTTTTGCCATTCTTTCCTGCATTTCATTTTGTTTTCACCTCTGGCAACAAAAAGAAATAAATATAATCCTGCCGGTTACTAAAAAGGCTTTTGGGGGCTTCAGTTTGAGGAGGGGAAGTGCCAACAAGGTAGCACCCCCCTCTAAACCTCCTCCAGCACCCTCTAAACTCCTCCAGTATCCCCCTAAAAATCTCCTCCAGCCTGTTACCAGTGCTGCAGGAGAAGGGAGGGGGAGGGGGGGGCACCGGGGGCTTCGTCCCCTCCTCCCCAGCACCGACTTTCTACCTCAGAGGGGGTTTAAGGAACGCCCCGGTGGGAGGGCGGCGGTGGGTTCAGCGTTTCACCGCCTGCTGCGGCGGGTTGCAGGTATTTTCCAGTCCACGAAGAAACTGGTCCTGAGTGAGCAAGCGGGTCGGGGCCGGACGCTGGAGTTCCTCCGGAAAAACGCGGCCAACGGGCTCTCCATGGCCAATTTGGTGGCAGGACTGGCCTCCATCCTCTGCAGCCTCAACAGGTGGAGAGGGGAGGGGGAAAAAAGCAAAAGAGGGAAATGGGGTGAAACGTGGGTGGTTACAAAGCTGGGGGATCACCCTGTTTCTGCCCTCCCCAGGCAATATTCCCACTCGTGCTGGTTGCTGCTGGTTGGGTTCCTGCTTGATTTGGCCGACGGAGCCGTCGCTCGCCAGCTTGACGCCTGCTCGGCGCTGGGTGAGTCCCTCCTGCCACGTCCCCCTCTCCAATAACCCTGCGCCTGGCTTCTCCCCTGGGTTCCGTACCCACCTGGCAGCTGCCCGCTCGCCGCCCGCCCGCAGGTGCCAAACTGGATGATTTTGCTGATTTTACCACTTTCGGGCTGGCCACGGCCCTGCTGCTGCAGCCACGGGGCATCCTGGACGGGCTGCTGGTCATTGCCTACGTCATGGCCGTATTCGCTCGCCTCTGCTTCTTCTCCAGCGGTAAGTGGAGCTTACTGGGGTGATTTGGGGTAATATTTTCCCCGCCCCGTTCGCACCGCGGCTGAACTTCTGGCGACCAGCAGGGATCCCCTTCACCTACCGGGGGCTGCCCTGTCCCTACGCGTCCTCGCTGCTGGCGGGCACCTTCCTGCTGACGGCGGGGAACATCACCCTGCTGCGCGTCACCGCCGCTGTCATGATCCTCTTCATGGTGGACCGGGGCTTCTACCCCCACGACAAAGTGCTGGAGTCCCAGCTCTGGAAGAAAGTGGTTTATGCTGGAGGTAAGGATGGGGATAAAAGTCAAGGCGGGAGGGGGTGATTAAACCCATCGAGGAAGGAGCAGCTCCTGAGGGGTTTTCCTGCTCTGCAGGGGTGGTGGCCGTCCTCTTCTCACCGGCCATGGTGGCTTCCGTCTATTGCCTCGCCTGGTCCACATCCTACATCATCTTCCCCTTCGCCATCTGGAGCTGCGAAGCCCAACCCTTGCCTTCGCCTAAAGCTGAGTAAAGCCTTCCTCTTTCTCCTCCTCATCCTCGTCCACCGGGTTCTTTCCTCTTCTTGCCAAACCTGAGCTCGTTCAGGAATAAGGGAAAAAAAAAAAACAAAACAAACCCAAGTGGTAGGAAAGGCCCCACTCGGGGGAACCCCAAAACACCCATCCCTGTGTGAGGGAGTGAGCAAAGCCCTGCCTCCCATCACTAAAGCAACGGCCTTGCTCTAGAGACCCCCAAACCCTTCCCTGCATCGGGAGGGATGCAAAATGTAGGGGTCACTCTGGCCACATATGGTTAATTTATTATGATGGGGAGATTCAGACCCCCAAAAACGAGGACACCCCCTCCCCAGGGGAGGAAGCCACGGATCCAATCTCCAGAGGTGTTTTGAGACTCAGTTCACCACTGGTGTTTCAATATTTGTTATTTTACCCGTCGCTGCAGGGAAGTAAGTTCTCAAATGCGTTTTATTTTCTTTCTACACACATCCCCACACCCCCTCAGCGTTCGCTCGCTGGGGCACGGGAGGGGAAAGTGGGATTTTGAAGGCGCCGATCCGAACTCTCTGGAAAGCCGGAGGACACCGGACAAAAGCGGAGGGCGTGGGGGTGGAGGAAGGAAGCGAAGGTCAAACTTTGCGGCCGAGAGAAACGGCCGAGAGAAACACTCAGGGCGTCCCCGGGGAGGCAGCCGTGGCGCGAGCAGCTGTGAGAGCTGGATGAGGCCCTACGGAGAGGCCGGATCCAGGCACTGGCAGGGCAGGGAAGCGGCAGGTCCAGTTCTGGCGCGAGGAGGAACGGGAGCTGGCGGCCGGTGGCCACAGCTGCTCTGGCGCCTGGCCCTGATCCAGCCTCCCCCGCGCTATTCCCACCCGGCACCGAGCCGGGACAGAGCCGCCGAGGGACTGGGAGCCCGAGAAATGTGGAACAATCAGATTTTATTTATATATATATAAAAAGAAGAAAAAAAAGCGTCATTATTAGATAATAAATAACAAAGGGATTACAAAAAAAGGGGCAGCTGGTGGGTGGGTGGGGGAGTCTGGGGTCATCTGGGGGGGCTGCACAAGCCGCCTCACTCGCCGGAGCCCTGCATCTGTTTGCAGAAGGAGTCGAACTGCTGCTGCTCCAGCTCTGTCATCACTCGGTTGAGGGCGTAGATCTGCGGGAGGAGGTTAGAAAGGGGAGATATGTGGAGGGAAGTGGGGTGGGATTTGGCCCCAGCACTGCCATTGTGTGTCCCCGCCCCGAGTCGCTCACCTCTGCCCTCTGCCTCTGCTTCAGCTCCGTCTGGGCCGATTTTTGCTTGGCCTTCTCCAGGCGAGCCGCCGGCTCCCGCGGCTTCGGCCTCTCCTTCCGCCCCCCCCCGCTCGGCTCCATGGCTGCGGTGATGGGGTGACGACGGGGGCGTCATCCCCGGGCCCGCCCCGACTCCCCCTTCTGCCCCTCCACACTGCCCTCAGCCCCACGGACAGTCCCCCAAGGCCACCCCTGTGTCCACTGCCCCCTTGGGCCTGCAACTCTACTCTTGCCCCACAGCCCCCCCAACCCAGGCTACCATAGGGCCCCCCACTGATATCCGGAGCCCCACAGGCTCCTCCCCGTTACACCCCACGTTTCCTCAACTCCCTCACCTGCCCCATCTCCCCACACACCCCAGCCCCACAAAGCCCCGTCCATCCCACACACCACCCTGTCCCGCAGCCTTCCCCTTCAGCCCCACACCCCTCCCCCCCAAAGCCGCCTGTGCCCCAAGCCCTACCGCAGCTCCCTGGCACCGCTGCCCCCCGTAGCCCCTCAGTGCCCCCCCCCATGCCGCCCCACAGCCCCGCGGCTCCCTTCAGCCTCCTCCCCCGTCCACCCCCCTCGCACCCCGGTACCGGCGGGGCCGTGCCCGGGGCAAGATGGCGGCGAGGCCCCGCCCCCTCGGCGCGCGGCTGCCCAGCCTGCGCAGCGGGCCCGGGAGTCGCCAGTGCGCATGCGCAGACACCGCGGTAGCGCCGCCTGGTGTAGGGAGGAGACACCCGGCGGGCAGAATGGACCCTTACCCCTATAACTCGTTCTGCCTATAGCTCATTCGCCCTGTATGTCACACCTCCTATACATCACAGCCCCGTCTATCTCACCCCATATAGAGCGCTACCCCCGGATAGCCCATTCCCTATAGAGCCGTCCCCGTATATCACATGCTCTGTATAGCCCACTCCTATATATATCACCCCCCTCTACTCCAGTCCCTACACATCACCCCCCTTATATAGCACAGCTCCTCTACAGCCTGACGCACACACAGCCCTGCTCTCCACGTGGTGTCCCACTTATATACACATACATCCCCCAGCCAGGCCCCTCCCCATGGCACATCCTCATCACCTACACAGGAACTGCTCCTATATATAGGCAGCATTCCCTACATAGACCCCTCCCTACCCCTCTGCTGTTCCCAGGGCTGTGACAGTATGGCACATGGTATACCGTGGCATGGAGAATTACGTATAGCATGGCCTAACCTATGGCACGGTGCACCAAGGTACGGCGCAGTGCATATAGCACAGTGCAGTACGTAGGGTGCGGGAAGTATAGCACGGCACAGCACAGTGCAGCACCTATGGCATGGCAAAGTGCGGTGGCACAGTGCCCTCAATATGGCACATATGGCATAGCACAGGGCAGTGCTGTACGTATGGCACAGCCCAGTATGTATAGCACAGCACATGATGGCATGATGCTATATATATGGCATGACACTGTACATATAGTGCAGCGCGGTACATATGGTGTGGCACAGTGCCCTAAATATGGCATGGCCCAGTATGTACAGCACAGCATGATGGGAAGAAGCTGGACACATGGGGTGGCACAGCACCTATAGCACAGCGCAGAGCACCACAGCACCGTATGGTATATAAGCTGTGGCACAACGTGGTGCACAATCACATGGTGTTGGATGTATGGCGTGGCACAGCACGTACAGCACAGCTCAGTGCACAATGCTGTATATATGGCACAGCGCTGTACCTATAGCGCAGTGCAGAGCACCGCAGTGCAGCGTGGTACATATAGCACAGCACAAGGCAGCGCATGGTGAAGTGGCACCATATGTATAGCATGGCACAGTACATATGGCACATCCCTGTACATATAGCACAGCACATGACATCATGATGCCATATATACGGCACAGCACTGTACCTATAGCAAGGCACAGAGCACCATGGCACAGCGCGGTACTTATGGCAAAACACGAGGCGGTGCGCAGTGATGTGGCACCGTACGTATAGCGTGGCACAGTACATATGGCACATCCCTGTATGCATAGCACAGCCTATGACATCATGACACCATATATATGTCACGGTGCTGTACCTACAGCACGGCGCAGAGCACCACAGTACGTATAGCGTGGCACAGTACATATAGCACATCCCCGTATGTATCGCGCAGCCTATGACATCACGACACCATATATATGTCACGGCGCTGTACCTACAGCGCGGCGCAGAGCACCGTGGTGCAGCACGTATGGCACGGCGCCGTACGGTGTGGCACACACGTGACACGCAGCACCTATAGCACACCACACACCATATGGCCCCACCAGGCTTTGCCACCACCCAGCCCCGTCTCTCCAGCTCCTTTTATTGCAGCAGCCCAGCCCCAGCCTCCCCCACCCCCCCAGGGAGCAGAGACCAGGGGGTGTCCCAAGGGCTGCGTCCTGCCCAGCGCTGGGGACAGTTCCTGGGGCAGGAGCAGTGGGGAACACAGCCCCGGGGTGGGGTGGGGAGACCCCCCCCGGTGCCGGGCGGGGGTCAGATGCGGACGGTGTTGATGCGCAGCGGCTGGACGTTCTTGCCGTTGGCATGGCTCTGACCGGGGCTGAAGTAGGAGCAGAGCTTGCCGGGGAAGCGCTGGCGGAAGGTGTAGAGCCAGGACATGTCGTCGGCATTGTAGAAGATGAGGAGCCCTTTGTCGTAGTCCAGGAAGACACCGACCTTCTCCAGCTTGCTCTTGACGTTGAGCCGGGTCCAGGGCTCAGTGCAGGCGCTGTACTGGTTCCCATCGTGCATCACGATGCAGTAGAAGCCCCGGCTGGGCTGGATTTGGATGCTGCCCTTACGGGTGACGGCTTCGTGGGCCAAGCCGATCATCCACTGGGTCTTCTCAGAGACCACCACCTCCCAGTAGTGCACCCCGGCGCCGAACGCCTCCGAGCCCAACACCGACACCTCCACGTCGAAGCGTTTGGGGGAGTCCTGCAGTGGCTGGGGGTGCAGGTTGCCGTACGCCACGATGGTGCAGTCGTCGGAGAGGATCAGGCGGTGGTGGGCTGTGCCAGGGTCCAGCGTCAGCGCCGCCGGCACTGGAAGAGGTGGGGACAGGGTGAGGGACAAGTGTCAATGCAGCTCCCAGACCCAGCGGAGGTGGCTCAACCCCACCAGTTTGCAAACCACCATGGGCACTGGAGTGGCCTCGTCCTTCAGCTGTATGTCCTCAACCCCCGCTGGTGCAGCCTTGTCCCTCACCAGTGATGTCACTGTCCCCATCCCTCACCAGTGGGTCTCCGTCACTCACTGGTAACATCCTCATCCCTCACTAGTAATGTCCTTCTCCCTTTCCCTTGCTGATGGGCCCCTTTCCCTTGACAGTGATGTCCCTATCCCCATCCCTCACTGGTGAGTCCCCTTCTCTTGCTGATGATGTCCCTCCATCCCTCACTGGTAGTTCCCCTTCCCTCACCAGTGGTGTCCCTGTCCCCATCCCTCACTGGTGAGATCCCTTCCCTTGCTGGGGATGTTCCCATCCCTATCCCTCACTGGTGGGTCACCCTCCCTGGCCAGTGGGTCTCCTTCACTAGCTGATGATGTCCCCATCCCTCACTGGTGATGTCCCCAACTCTCACCAGGACCCGCCCTGACCCTGTACCCCACCTCTCACCAGGATGGATGTCCTGGAAGAGGGACTTCCAGATGGTGTACTGCAGCGGGCCCATGTACTTGGAGGTGGGGAAGTCCTCGTAGGTCAGGTTGGTCTCGTGGATCTTCCCCTTCAGCCTGTGAAGGGGAGACGATGGAGAAGAGGAAGGGGACAACACGGCGGGGACCCTGGTGTCACTGCGGTGTCACCCACCTCTCGGAAAGGGAGGCGACACCAGCTAAGAAGACGTGTTTGTCAGCTTCAGCCAAGCGTTCCTGGAGGATCTGGCTGCCCTCCTGCACCTTGCGGAGCTGTTGGCTGTAGCGCTGGATCTTCTGCTCGATGTCGGTCAAGGTCCGTGCTGTGTCTGCCTCCAGCTCCTCCAGCATCGCCTTCTGACGCTCCCGCAGCAGCCGGTGCAGCCGCTCAAAAGCCTCCCCAATTGTCACCCGCAGGCTCTTGGCTGAGGACTTTTGGGCGGCAGATGAGGGTCAGGACCACCCAAAACCTGCCCCAACCCCTCCATAGATCTGTAGTTCCCAAATTAACCCCCCACCGCCCCATTAATCCCAATGATTCCCTGATTGTCACCCGCAGGCTCTTGGCTGAGGACTCTGGAGGGGCAGAACCTTCCAAAACCTGCCCTGACCCCTCCTTGAATCCGTAATTCCCAGATTAAACCACCAGAGCCCCGTTAATCCCAATGATTCCAGATGCTCCAAGCATCCACAGGGGGATATTTGACCCTGTATCTAAAGGAAACATAAAAAAAAACAAACCAAAACAAAACATTACTGGTTAGGATGGAGAGAAAATAGAACCTTGCTGGAAGCTGAACCCCTGAGCACAGAGAAGGTAAATATAAATAAAAAATAATTGAAAAGATAAATGAAAGCAGCTCTGAAGGAAATAAAAGAGGGAGGAGCAGCCTGGCAGGCAGCTTCCTCAACCTGCTGGGGGGTTTTGGGGGTACTGGGGAAGGAAAAAAAATGGGGCAGATCCACAAAATTGTGGGGTTTGGGCACTTTGGAAGCCCTAAAATCAGGCTAGGAGGTTCAGGGATGGGTGTTATGGGAGGGGGGCCGAGGTCAACCCCATCCTGACTGTGATCTTGCCCCTGCCCAGTGAAGGAAGGGCTGGGGGAGCTCAGGCGTCTGGATGCAGCCCCCACAGGGGTCCCGGCCACGTCCCTGCTCGTACCTTGGTCTCGGCCAACTGCCGTTTGAGGAGGTGCAGGGCTTCGGTGTGGCCACGCTCACTCTCCTGCAGCCCCTGGAGCTGCTCCTTCAGCTCCCGCTGGGGAATAAATAAGGGATCAGGGGAAAAAGGGGATTGCAACCAACCAGCTTCAAACCAAAACCCATCTCCTGGAGTACAGGGGTCATGGGAAATGGGGTGTAGGGGGGTGACAGGACAGGAGCCAACACTGAGGCAAGAGGGGACAGGTGGATGAAGGAGCCGAGAGGAGCAGGGGATGCTGGAGCGATGATGCTCCATGGCCAAGGAGGGAAGGGAAGGATGGACAGGGAGGATGGAAAGACCCACCTGCAGCTCCTCGAAAGCATCGTCCACGTTGGTGACCTGATGCTGCTCATGCATGGCAGGCTCATCACAGAAGAAGCAGACGACGGTGCGGTCGGTGAGGCAGAAGAGCTTGACCTTCTCGTGATCCTTGCAGGGGAAGGGGCTGCGCTGGGCGCCCAGGATGGCGTCCAAAGGGAAGGCGCTGTACCGCTCCACGATGTTGGCCAGCTTGAGGCTGGGGGCCAGGGTGGGTTCGGTGAAGGTTCGGCGACACTCAGGGCAGTCGCGGGTGCCCTGGGCTTCCTGGCGCACCCAGTGCTCGGTGATGCACCGGCGGCAGAAGTAGTGCTCACAGCCAAAGCTCACCGGGTCCTGGTAGATGCTCAGGCAGATGGAGCAGAGCAGCTCGTCCTTCAGGCTACAAGCCATGGCTCAGGGCTGGGGGGCAGCCTGAGGAAGGGGGGAAGCAGGTCAACTGGCAGGCCGGGGAGGGTAGGGAGGAGACTGGGGAATCTTGAAGATGGAGATGCTGGGGGAATGGGGGACCTGGGTGTGAGGGTGCTAAAGGACGAAGGGGCTGAGGAAGAGGATGGAATGGGGGAAATTGGGGGTCAGGAGGCACTTGGAAGAGTTAAGGGGGTTGCAGTGGGGGAGAATTGGGGGTCTGGATGCAATGAGGAAGAATTGTGGGAGTCAGGAGGAAAGGAGGTGGTTGTAGCAAGGGGAAATTGGGGGTCAGGCTGCAATGGGGAAGACTGGGAGGGTTGCAGTGCGGGGGGAATTGAGGAGTCAGAATGCAATGGAGGGGTTTAGGGAGGTGCAGTGGGGAGGAACTGGGGAGTCAGGCTGCAACGGGGGTGAACTGGGGGTGAAGGAGATACGAGGGAGTTCGTGGGGGACGGATACAATCGGGTTGCAATGGGGGACACTGGGGGTGAGTCTGGTATGGGCAGCCAGGGGCTGTAACAGGAGGGACTGGGGGTGAAGATGGTGTGGGGAGCCCGGGAGTGAGGCTGCAACGGGGTGGGGGGCGGTCCGGGGGTGAGGCTGAATTAATGCTGGGGGGGGGGGGGGGCGGACATTCCCGGGGTCCGGGCCGGCCCCCCCCGCCCCCGGGGGAACCGGGGGTCGGACCCCCCCCCACCCCCACCCCCGACAATGACAGGGGTTGGGAACGGG
>JANIJG010000083.1:0-24289 GCA_024611175.1 Megaceryle torquata | reverse complement strand
GTGCGCTCCCCTCCCCGCCCCCCCCCCCCCCCCCCCCCCCCCCCCCCCCAATGTGGTGCACAAGATCCAGCCGTGGCCTTGGTCTGCACACCAATCCCTTGGTGCTAACTCTAAACATGGGGTGTTATCCCTGCTAACAGCAGACACTGTCTGTGAAAACAGGCTGCTAACTTCAGAAAGTGCAGTTGGTTAGACGAACTGAGCTGAAAAGTAAAATCACTGAACAGAGTTAGTTCTGTTCTCACTCAAACCAGGACAGTTGGGTTTATTATTTTCACTTAGTTTTCTTCCAACATGCAATCCAAGTACTGGATCATAAGGTGCAGCTTTCTGGAGCCTCCACAAAAGCCCGGAGACCTGCAAGAGAATCCCAGAAACAAGGGGACATGTATGAACTCTAAGCACCAATGTACCTGCCTTCCTATATTGTCCTCTCTCAGAAATAACTGAGAATTCAATACAGAGTTTCTAATAGATTCGAATACTAGAGAATACAATATGGTTTTTCCTTGGCACATTCACCAAAATGTATATAAAATTTGCCACAAACCTCTTAAAAAGTCCAGCAAGCAATAAAAGGGCTAATAAGCCAGCTTCCTCTGTGCCTATAGACATTAGTTTTTTATGGCTAAATTATAAATTTTACAGTTACATACATTTTATATGCACTGATTTTTATTGCTTAGAGAGTTCTGCATTTATGAATCATCCTCAGACCCTTTAGCTATTTGAATCTAGGAATGGAATTAAAATGCTGCATGGTACTAACATAATTTAAAAAAAACAAAACTAAAAATAAAACAAAAAAATCCCAAACAACTTCCAAAGCATTAAATCTAAGGCACAGTTAAAAAATCTTATTTTCAGGAAAGCATTTAAACTAATGAATATCTGAAGTGACATATATGCCAGTAAAATCAGCATAAAGACTCTTTCCTATACATACATACTTCTTAGACACCTTTTTATAAAAGCAGACTCTTCTCCCCAAAAGACAAGTGAAACTGCAAACTCTTAATATAAACATCACTTTCCCCTACACCCTCACTAAAATATTTCTGTAATTTCCAAACAATGCCATGTGTTCTGCTACCAAATTGGATCAAGGAGCTTGTGCAGCTTATCCATAATGTTGTTGTCAGAACTGTTTATGGAACATATATTTCATCCGCAGGGTCTATGTCTTGAAACACAGTTTATTATTCTGGGCTCACAGCAATGTTCAGCGCTTTGGATTCAAAAGCTGCTGACAGTTCATTTTCATTTCTCAGTCTCTGCATTTCTGTGTTTAAATCCAGTTGATTCCTGGCAAGCTGATGACTTGAAGAGTGCACCTCCAGCTAAAGACACGGAGGAAAAGATTTTTATTAGCAGAAGATAACCATCAAACTAAATTACACCATGAGTCTTTAAGGACAGATAGATACATTTGGGTGGAAATGTAAAAGTAATTGCCATAAAACTCATCAGAAAAATAGGCACTCCTCATAGCATTTTCAAGTGATATAACCTTCTTCCTAGCTACAGGGCAGCCAAAATAATCCTTCATTGGAGAAGTAACCACTGGATGTGTATTTATTAGCTACCTAAATAATTTGGAAAGGAAGCAAAAATAATTAGGATCAAAAGGTGAGCAATCTGAAAGCTGAAATATACCATCTAATGTAAGTGGGCGAATTAGCACAGACTTCATCTTGTAAAGTGTTGATATCTGAACAAAGCCCAGCAAGTCACTTAAGCAGACTTTCTAACTATGAAATCATCACATGAGACCCACTGGGGTATGACTGCGGGCAGTTGTTTCAGTGTGGCAATGAACAGAGACAGGACTCAGCATCTTGCAGGATTACACCCTTTATGTTGATTTTATATGTCCTGGAGTATAAGATTTAACAACATACACCTTCCAAATATACAATATCCACAGACAGAAAGGCATAAGCATGCAGATCCAGAAGACTGCCTATCTTATATAATGGCTATTAGAATTTAAATGTTTGTGTAGCTGCAATTTAGAGAGTTTAAGTTGAAAGGACACCATTTTTGTTAAAAGCACCTCCAACTCACCCAGCAAATTGTAAATCCTTTTAAAATGAATTCTTCTACATCTATGAAAGTTTTGTCCCTAAATAGGTACTTTTTCCATCATTCTCTATTTTCTTTCTGTTTTCTTATTAGCAATAACTACCAAATCTTGCCTATCATGCAAAGCTGTAAGGGGAGAATTAAATGCCACAGAAAATGCTGGACATTTCCTAGGGATTATTGCAAGACTTTCTTTTCTTAGTATATTCAGGTTGGTGTAGGCATAAGTTCTGTTGCATGGATAAAAGTTGCTGACTACTGTAAGCATCTCAGAAACTTCAGGGATGAGGTACAAGAGTATGAATAAATTCCAGCATACCCATATGTTTCCTATAAATGCAAATTGAAACCATAATGTGATTTCATTATAGTAAATACCAATTTTCATATAACCCTATTAAATGATCAGTGGATCATGATAGGTGATCCTGATAATTCTAGCTGTCTAATGTTTTCCCATGAAATTCTTGTTTTCAGTGGCTTATGTTTTGCCAAACCCAACCATTTAGACTACATTTTGCTTCTATACTCTAGCTGTTTATGATTTTGTTTTGATTTTTAGGTTTTGGTACAGCCAGTTCAGCTGTTTCTGAGAAGTATGGAGGAAGAGAGTCAATAACTTTGCAAGAGCTTGAATTAATATTTTAGATGCTTTTCTTAGCATGCTCTTTATGTTTACATATAGTAGTAGGGAAATTCAATTTAGCAAAATCTGTGCTATGCCTGTGAAAAAACCCTGCTTTGGGCAAATGATGAGATAATAAAATATGATGAAATAATGAAAATATCACTGGGCATCCCATCTGCCCTGAGCATGCTTCATCCCCCCTGAAACAACTTATAAATACCAAGTACAGCAAGCATACCATCAAGAAAAGATTCAAAACTCTGTATGTCCATGTGTCTCTTGCCCTGGGGAGCCCAGCACACTCCAGCTATGGCCTCGGCATGGCTGAGCACAGGGGAAAGATCACCTCCTTGACCTGCTGGCAACACAAAGAACATTAATTTGTGAAACTCGATCATATGTATCATAATCAGGGCAAGCAAAATAGATCTCTAGCTTTTAAAGTCTAAATAGTCCTGATTTTGCTTTTTCCTAAATTCTGTGTTCTTCACTTTCCCATCTTAACTTTTGAAAGTACCTTTCTTAAAGGATATAGTATTTGTAGACACAATAACATATTTAATAACTGGAAATACAATCCCAGGTTTTGATTTATCTCTTAATAATTCTATAACCAAAAGTCATATCTCCCATGTAAATATTTAATTACACACATTTAATTGGACTAGGAATGTGCTTTTCTCTGACACAGATTTATGAAATTGACTGTAAAAAGGGATGCTACTTGACTCACCTGTCTTTTTTATGACAGAGTATAAAGCATTGTCAGTATTTTAATATACTGAATATTATTAATGTTTAACTGGAGTGCATAACTTTTTAATTAGAACTTTTCTTTGAATAATTGCTTCAAATTAAATTTCAATTCATTTTTAAATATGACAATGGTATGGACATTTACATTTCTCAGAATGTTGTTAAAAGGAAATTTAAGAGCAGAGAGATATACTGGAGATTTACCACATGCTGAGGGAGTGGAAGCATTACTGAAGAAACTTGGCTTTCAAAGGGTCAGTGTTAGCTCCTTCCTATGTTTTACATGGAGTAGATTCTTAAAACAAACAAGCAAACAAAAAAAGCACCAAGGAAATACAGAATAAATTAAATAAGCACACCCCATATTGCTGGGTGGAGAGTTCTGTTGATTAACAGCAGCAGTATAGAGGCAAGCTTCTTAAGCCACAGATTTTCTAGGGTGAGCTGCCTCTGGCCACTATGCTTCAGGCAGATGGAAAAGACACAGTGTGCTGGAAGAGAAGTCTTGATAAGTGCCCCGTGGCATGGTCATTGCTACTCATGGGGGCCTCACCTCATGCTGTGCCAAAGCTTGCTTCCTGAAAAGCCCTTGCTGCAGTGTACGCCCCACTCTGAACTCCCCAATATCTTAGCTTGAGCTGTCTGCGATGCAGAGGTCCTGGGGCATTTTCTTGGTCTGAAGGGCTGAAACCTGGGAAGTGCAGGAGCTGCTTAATCGGCTGCTTCCACTCTAATCAAATCACTCTTCTACACCTGGACACTAGTTTTGCACCCTAGCTGGCCTCTACCTAGCTCAGGAGTACTAAGATAAGCTCATCAACTAGTTTAAAGGAGTAAGGTGATTACGAGAATGATTGGATTTAGCATTAGTGACTTGTAATCTCAACATTTTTCTCACTGCATCCGCTGGCTAGAATTGAGCTTTTCTTAACAGCTCAACTACCTTGAAGTCAAAACATCACCTGATAATGACTTTTGCTGGTAGGAGACGAACAAAATTTAAGTTATAGCTTAACCTAACTCCACAGGCAGTGGGGATACCACAGCTCAAGTCAGACTTCATCTGCTCCTAAATTGAGCCCCTCCCTTACATTAACTGAAGCAGCCTGCATAGACCTAGTCTGGTTTCACAGCACACATCTCCACTGCTCGCTGCAGGGACCTACAGATATCTGAACTACTTTTAAAGAAAAAGTGTGGGCAGGAGAAACCATACTGCCACATTATTACAGAGCTCCACATGGATTAATTTTACTCAAGACTGCTGATGCAAAATACAGTACTACTGCAACCAGTTTGCTTCCATCACTCAGCCTCCCTCATTTACAACTTGCCCTGAGTAGTTTTTATACCACACCAGAAAACAGCCCTGGAGACCACTGTTTACAGAGCACAGTCCCTCTGCTCCCATCTCACTTCTGCATAATACATGTGAAGGACTAAGCAGAAATATTAGCAGGTTGGAACCTCTGGTCCTGAGGGACGGTGATGGGGACCTGTTGCTTAGTGACTGGGGAGGAAGGGACCTTACCACAGCTCTCCTCCCTCTGCTGAAACCAGCCCCAGGGGAGTCCAGGTGCTCACAGAGGAAAAAGTGGCTCTGAAAATGTGTACTTCTGAAATACTGTGTGGTTATTGGGGGTTTTTTTGTGGTTTGTTTTGTTATAAATCGCAGAAAGCTATTGGGGTTGCAGCAGGTCCCATCAATCAGCACACCACGCAGTGTCTATATTATTATCCTACCAAGTCCCAAATTTCTGATGACAAAAGATAAGAAAATATTTGGCAGGTTTTGTTAAACAATTTATATGTTAAGGGACTGAAAGGTCAGTGAGCAGAAATTGTGGTTTATCTTTCTTGCCTATATAGGTATCTTGTTTGATGATTAGGTCAAAAATGTTACAAATACAGATGCAGGTGAAAAATATGACCATTCATAAGCAGAGATGAGACAATAGGGGGCTTTGTTCTCTTGTTCATTTTAGTCCCTGCACAACGGATTCAGAGAATGGTTGTGCATTGCTAGAGAATGTGAGAACTGCTTTTCTGTCTCTATGGATATTTTTGATCTTTTGCTTTACCATATCTACAAAGTTTGCATAAAATTACCAGAAAAATACATTTTTTATCAGTGCAAAAATGCATGAAGAGCTGGTTCACCCTTCAATTGGCAATATTTGACAAGTGCAAATTAGCTATATTGCCATCTGATTGATGGCTAAAGGGTTTGATCTTGTCTTCAAACACTTGCTGGGTGGGGTGGTACCTCAGTAGACATGATAAGACTGGTTGGATAATTAGTGCTGAAAAATCTGTAGTTCATGTTTCCTATTTCATGGGGTACATGTGTGCTGGCCTTTCTGGAAAAAGAATTCATCAAAGGAAAGGGAAAAGACCAAATTCAGACCTTCTGTGCCTTGCCTCAGCTGAATTGAGTCAGACATTTTTAGCAATGAAGCTTGTGTTATGTTGAATTTAAGAGTAGTTTTCATTTCAGCAAAAAGATATGAAAAAGAATAAAGAATTTTTAATGCATAGGGCAAGCAACTGGGCACAAGGTATTTCTGGGCTTTTTGCCCAGATCCATCATTGACTTTTTGTTATATCTTGTGGGTCTGTTTTATTTTTTTTAAGAAAAAAAAGAAAATGCAATCATTAGAATGTTAAGAAAATGAGGAGGCTGAATTCACTGCAGCATGATCTGTAGGATCATGTTGCAGGCTGGGTTAGGAAACTTCAGGTGTATTTTGGTCCTCTATATTCATTTTGCCATTTGTCTTTACTATGTGCTGGCTGTAATTCTGTGTTCTTCAGGGCAAATGGTCTATCTGGCTCTATATGTCCAGTGAAAGCAGCTAGCTTTAAATTATATGTCTTATTAAAGAAGACATTCATACAGGCAAAATCACCAAGCTTCTCCGAGATTCATGGAGATCCATGCTGACCTGGTGAAGCTGCTTTTGATGCTTGAGCTAGCTCTAAGCTACAATGTAAGATGCAGCATAGACATGTCCATAAAGGAATTTTCTACAGGGATGGTACAAACAGATCATCCACCTCATGCCACAGGGGTCACAGGAAGGGCTGTTTACTTCTTAAGTGATCACAAACCCCTCTTCTTGGTGAATTTGTGTGAATTTGGGTTCTGTAGATATATACCTGTGTGCATACAGAAACAGTTACCAGAAAACAGCATGAGGAAAAGTATGCCTGGAGAGGCAGTGAGTGTCTGCCAAAAGTTGATAAATTCTGTAGGCTTGTGGTCCTATTGAATCAGAAACACCTGATAAACTCAGAAAAGCAAGAGTCTGCAGAACATGTCGAAGGCCATCACCATGCAAGAGTATCAACACCGGCTTTTATAATTCAGACCATAGCCAAGGAGCTGGTGGTTGTTACATCCATACACAGCCCACAGGCTACAGGATTTATATATGCCTGGGGAAGGAAGGAATTTCTGATCACCTTCCCAAAACCACTAGTGCATAGGTATGGCCCTCCGCTTCTCACTAAACACCCAGGCTTGGCCTCCACACTGCTGCTCTAGCTGGGTAAAATGATTGAGGGGGATAATTGAATGGATGGTACCAATGGTTACCTGCTATTAAGAGTATCAGCTTGATTCCATTATTAATAGAATAGCGTAATTCATAAAATGTGTTCCAATAAATATTGGTTATAGTCTGTATCTCTCCCTGACTGGCTCCCCTACCTGGAAAATTTACCTTCTTATCCCCATAGTTGGAGACAAGGAGGCAACGCAAAGAAGATGCCATACTGTCCTTGTAGGGATGGGGAAGGAAGGGACGATAGTCTGTGAGGGGAGGCAGGAGAGGAAAGGCTTTTACATGGAGGTCAGCAACATAATGCCAAGTATCCTGGGCTCACTGAGGTTGCTCATGACATCTAGGTACTGATAAAAATATAATACAGATATTAACAACAATGGTGGCATTAAATTACCAAGATCCTTAGATGGATGCTACAGGCTGTACTACCTCTTTCATTTGGTGAGTAAAGCAGATACAAGTGGGTAGCCATGTAAAAATTACTAAGTATTCCTGTCCACAAATGACTTTTAGCAGAGACTAACTCATTTTTGAATGCAGTTTGATTTCTGGGAACAGAACACTTTAGTCCACAGAACTTTTCTCTCATTAATAGTGTTAATCATCTCCCGAGTGGACAATGAAATGTTTGCCTTTATGCTCTCCAGCCCTGTTGCTAAGAGCTATATACAGTAACAAACTCTTCACATAAATTTTCACATTTTTCTTAGCTAAAACCCCAACTGGAAGAAAAAAAAAATAAATCTGCTGACATTGATAAAGAATTTGAAAAAGCTCCTATGGTTTTTGCCATTCCAGACTGCCAGTTTATAGTCTGGGAACATTATCGAAGCTTCATTTCCACAACAAAAAGGCCCCATTCTTTTCTTAAAGGTTTGACCGTTCATCCTGTCCTTGGTGTTTTGCATCAGAAATGCACTTGTGTTGTCAGCCTTTCTCTTAGCACTCACTTACTGAGAGTGCCAAAGAAAAGTCTAAGAAAAGCACAAGTGTCTAACAGGTTACTATAGTTTCTTTTGTGCTCTGAAGATTTGCAGACTTCAAGTGTTTAAAAATGTAATTAACATTTACGCATATGATAAATTTTAAAATTGGGTGAACTTTTCACACTTGAATGTTAACAGTTTCCATTGCCTGCCCTCCAGTTAATTTCAATGCTGGCTATTTTTATTCCATGGATTTAGCTGGGCTGTAATCCTGCTGGGTCGTACTAGGAATTTTACAGACACGGAACAGGAAACAGCCATTTAAATTTTCAGTGTAAGTCTGGCAAAATAGAAGGTATTTTCTCTCCGAAGGTGAGAGAAAAGGATTTCAATTATTGCAGGCTGGTAGATGGGAGGTGTCTTGCTAATACTACATTTTTGAGTTCTTTTCTTCTTTCACTGTCATTACATATAGCCATTATGAAAATGTATGAATAATCCACTTATTCTATGTCAATGTAACACAGTCCCATAAACAGATCAAGTATGATCTTAGAAACATCTAGAAGTACAGCAAAATGAATGCACTTGAGGATAGAGAGATCATACAGCCAGACATCTCACATAACAGTGGTTTTGCACAGAAGTACCCCAATTAAATTCCAGAACAGACTAATTGTTAATGGAAACTATCATCTTATGGTTACTTCATGTCCTACAAGAGGCGAGCCCAGTGATTTTAGGGTCAGCTAGTTTAAAGCACAGTGGTGTCTGTACCACAAAACTGTATATCACAACTTTATATCACAAAACTAATCACAATTTTATGATAGGGTGTTGTGATACACAGTTGACAGCCTGGTTGGCAACCTCAGTGACAACTGCATTAGCCTCTGGTGGCATCATTTGCAGGTCAGTGAGGTAAGACAGTGTCAGGAAATCTGCACTGTGCATATTCTGCAGTAATAACCTGAACTTCATTCTCTGAGGCTGCCAGGGTGATATCTACCAAAGGAGCTAGTTCATATGGTCCTTAAAAATGCAGTTTAGGCTCTGTCTGAAGGTGAATATTACACCAACTTGAGCAATTATAATTAGAAAGAGACAGACTGAATTTTGTTGACATCTCTTTAAAAATTGGTGCCCAAGAGAAAAATAATGCTGCAACATAGAACTTGAGAGTAAACACCTCAGCATTTTAATAACTGCAAAAGCCATTTTTGCTGGAATGCCATGAACATTATTGCTGTAAGATAAAATGAAGGACAATCCTATAAAACAGTACATAAAAAGACAAAGACATTACTTGTCACAGTGCTTATTTCAGGGCTAAAGTGCTGTCTACTTGTTCCCATTGCACTATTTTAATGTTCCCAGCTGGCTTCTGCAGGGGAGTGCTTGCTTTTTCTCCCAGAGGAATGAGACTGTTCCATCATCCAACATGATTCATACAGGAAACACAGAAAAACTCTTTCCTCATTACCTTTTTGCTCCCCATCAACCTGGGCTGGTGAGGCAAAAGGTGACTAATTCCAGATTACAGCTCTGATAGGAGATTTTTGGAAAGCAATGTAAATAAATCAATGTCACAGAGACACAGTAAATTCAGTTCAGAAGCCTCACTCTACTGCATATATCTGCAGTCCCTCTGGTATATATGTGCTACTGTTAGGTGTGAGCATCACAACAGCATTAATGGTATTAATCTGCCTGCTAATGTCAGCGATAGGATAAAGGAACAGGACCCAGAATATTTACTCCTTCCCAAATGGCAAGGAGCCTGGAAAGAAAGGACAAAGAAACAAAGTCCTTGGGAGTCAAAAGAGCAGGGGGATTGTAAGTAAATTCAGAGTGGTTCCTGGAGGGACATCATCGAAGGCATCCAAAAGGATTACAGATTAAGACTCATGAAGCAGGTAAAATGATTCAGACTGGAGAAAGACATAATTAGAAAAGAGAAGACGAAGATGAATTTAGCAAATGTGTTTCAGAGGGCAGAAATGGACAAGCATTTAGCAATGAAGATAAATTGTCATGGATAGGATTGCTAATGTCACATGGAATAAAATTATTTGATGTGGTAAATGTGCAGAAGAGGCAAGTGAGAATGAGAAATCAAAGGTAACAGTAAGGCTACAAGATAAGGAGGACAGTATCATTCTGAACAAGAAAAAATAAAAAGGAGAAAAGAGCATCCTTGGGACAGCGAAAAAAAATCTCCTTTGAAGAGACTTTGAAATGGCAAGGTAACACCTAAGAAGGTATGTCAGAGGCAAAAATTCACAACAGGAGGGAAAAAGATTGTAAGTAATACAAACTGTTGGGGAGGATGAGTTAGTCAAAATAGAGACTAAAAAGGTAAAAGGAGGAGGACTGAGGGTGAAAATCTGAAGGGTGCCAACAGATAGTGGAGAGGGAGTGGGACGATCTACCAGAGTTGGTGCTGAAAAGAACAGTGTTTGAGGTAAAAGTAGAAAGCAGAGAACACAAGCTCACCAAAGGATAAGGTGGAAAGGAAGAAGACGTGGAGAAGTGCCAGTGGTCCTGAAGACTGCATTACGGGGGATATGAAATGAAAGAAGCCATCTGGTTTGGCTAGGAAAGAACACTGGCGATGGGAGTCTCAATGGATACTAAAACTATAAAGATAAAGAAATTCTGATAAATACTAGCCAGGAAAGAATGTTTGGAAATCTAATCAGGTGTGGGAGAAGCTCAGGGTGGCAAATGCAACCCTGTTTCCAGGCTGACTGAAAGAAGCTGGAGAACAGAGGCAGGGCAGCAGAGAAACTGCTGAGGAATAAGAGAACAAAGGGGAAGTTATGACTTTGTCAAACATGGAGTAGAGAGATAACACCAAAGAAATCTTGCCCTCCAAGGCACATAAAGAAAGGGGAGGTTGGATTTAATTGAGACAGAGGAGATAAAAAATCAAAGTAGTTTTAATTGTCCTTAAGGGTATTTTGCTATCTAATATTAGGAAAGGATTCCACACTTTGATACTGTCCCTTCTGCATCTTGCAGAAGTCTCAATAGATGTAGTGCCATATATTAACTTAATGCTATAGGTGACCTTGTTTTCTGAAGGAGAGATGAGAGATTAATTTATACGGAGGCTTTCCAGCCACTAAAAGTACAATAGAAGTAGACAAAATATCAAAATTCTGTCTCATTTATGGGGCAATCTAGCCATCAGCGTTGAGGCAAAAATATTTTGGCAAATAATTAGGGTTGATAAATAGATTTACAGGTCCTATGAATTACAGAATATAACTCTGTGGGGACCCGTATTTTCAGTCTTTCTTCTGAGGAGGGGACTATAGGGACTATTGAGGCCACACCAGCATTGACGCTGAATTATGAAGGCAGGCTGCTTTTGATTTCCCTCAGTGACTAGAAGATTGACTTACCCTGACATGGTCTGGGAGTTGAACTTGTGCCCTAATTATTAGTTTAGGAAGTCAGCACAGATCTTTCATACTCTTCCAGTCATTAAATAATCAAAGCAAAGGAAGCCAACTCCCAGTTTCTATGATACTTCTGGCTTAACAATTTATGTTGCTCAGAAGGGCCACTGGCTCTACTTGCACCTTGGCACCAACTAGTAATTCCCTGGTTCCCAGGCAAGGTGTGATGAAGATGTAGCATGCTGTACTGGTAGGCTGGTGCTATACTTGTAGTGCTGCAAAGGCTGCAGTCACCTTATAAATTCACAAAGTTTGCCTCAGACACTAAAACATCCATCACTTCAGTGCCAGCACAGTATGCAGCTGCTGTTAGTCACATCCTCATCATACACAGTGGAGCGTTAGCTGTGCTAACAGCATTGCATAAGCTGAGTATAAAATAAGTTGTTGACCTACAGTAAACCACTGACTAAGGTTGCCAGGCTGGCTTATGTCTTAATCTGAAATATAAAAGTGACTTTATGTACCCAACACTGATGATGCTAGGGCACTCTCCCTAGAATCAACAAGAAATATATCCTTGCAGATGACACCTAACTTCCCTGCAACAGGGCAAGATAAAGAAATTGTAAAAAGAGCTTTCTAAACATATCGTTCCCTCTTCCTTGTGTAGAAGAGTACCAAAAAATAAATTATATGAGAATTAAAAATGTTTTTTAAAAAAGGCCACTTGCCATTCTTAGCATAATTAAGTTAATTTAGCAGAGCAATGACTTACATCTTCTACATGTAGTACATTTTAAAGAAGTGGTCACCCTTCAAATCATGCAAACCAAAAGATGGAATTTTATCTGCTTTGAAAAAGAGTTTTTTATGCAACACAAAATCAGTAACACAGTAGTCATTTCTCTATTTAAAAATGGCATGGTAGGAGGGTGCTTTCCATTTTTTGTTGGGTTTTTGTTTTCAAAGATGACATAATCATTATGGTTTAAGTACAGAGATTGCCTAGCTTTATTAGGAAGCTGGGTTGGCAAAAACTTCAGAGAATTTGTGCAGATCTATACTTTAATATATCTGATGATTAATAGCATGTAAATTTTTCACAACTCAGATCCACTTATATCTAATAAGAGGGAAAAATTCTGCTAAATATTCTAATCAGAAAGAGAACCAGAATCTCTTTCCAGAAAATGTTTATCTCATTTGCACGAGTCTGTCCTAGAAAGAAACACAGAATGCTATCATTTCCCTACTCTTGTATCTCATGTAGATGTTGACAGAACTTCTAACTTGCTTTTGAAATCTCTCTGAGAAGAGTTAAAGGAACTATAAGAGGATGATAAAATCTGTCAGGTGAGATTTGGCACAAAATGCTTGAAAATCAAAAGCATATATGGCTGATGAAAAGACATAGCATCCTTAGATGTGTCAGAAATGTAGAGATAATAAGATGCATTACACAGAACAACTCACAAACCTGTAGTTTTTCCCATGATTCAGAAACCAGACATCACAGCTGAAAAATATCCTAGGCACCAGAAATCCAGGACAAATCCAGGTTGGATTTTAATGACTGAAATTCATTAATAACGGTTGGCTATTTGGTAGAAAATCAACTGCGGTCCAATTGCAAATCCTCGTGAGTTTGTTCTTGCATGGAAAAGTCAGCACAACATTTGACCATGTAGTCAACAGTGTGTGGTAGTGGCTCTTCAGGAGCTAAGGACTGCATGGCTACGAGGCTGAAACATTTTCTTACTCTAAATATTACTAGTGTATTATTAGGGCACCTATACTGATGGTACATGGTAACTTGCAATTTTGCAACATTCATTTTCTTTGTTCTGGGAATCATCACAGGATTCCACTCTTCAACTTCCTTATGCTGGCACCATTAACTATCAGCTAAGTGACAGAACTATGTACATGATCATTTTATAAATGAGAATAAACTCAGGGAGAGCAAATGGAAGTCAAGGATTTAGGATTTACATTGCATTTATTTTAAAACTATTAGAATTCTATTTAAGTCTAATTATAGGCATTTAAAAAATGAGGATATACTTATTTTTAACAACATATTTTTTAGCACCTACAAACTTGTACTTCATGCTTATAATTTCTTTCCTATTACTAATCCTTTCTTCAAACTGATTTAACCTGGCTAGGGTTAGGAGATGTGCCAGGGAGATTTCAGCCTGTATGGTGGTACTGAAGCTTCCCTTCCTCCTCCTGTCCCCTCTCAACTGAGTATTGAAGACATTAACCCCATGGAATTCTCCCCAGAACCGCACCGAGGAGGGATAAGAAGGAGAGGGTAGCCCGAGAGCCACAGAGACAGACAGACAAGACAGACAAGACACAGCAATACCACTCGCAGGCCTTAAGGACAGGAGGAATGACTAGGCAGAGCTGGGCAAAAGAGCAGGAGTGCAGATACTGTACCAGTACTGTCATCTAATGATCCTTGTATCATTGCTTAGTGGATAAATTCAGAATCACTCATCCCACTGTACATTGTTTAGTTGCCCATCACAACTGAAATGCTTGTGTCAGTTTTATTATGCTAACAGAGGCCTCTAGTGGGAGGACAGCAAATGCCAGACAAATGCTTTATGCTAGGATAGTACAAATGGCTTTACAGAAAACTCTCCTTCAGAGTTGTGACAGCTCAGTGGGCCCAGTTGCCTAGTGGTGTGGCCTTTTTTTTCCCCCCATCCCTAGCTTGTACAGGATACCATATGCAGAAACGCTATGTACTAGCCAAGCTTGGGACCTGGAGGTTCATGAAGCTGCACTTCATCACAGAGAATAGCTGCACTTGGGTATTGGCATTGCAGAGCTCAGACCAAGGTCATTTATTCCCAAGAAGTGACAGGGTAGAACTAGAAAAATGCAATGGGCACACCACGGGTGCATGCACAGGATATTATGACAAGAGATGGGTGAGGTTTGTCAAGCTTTCAGCAGGAGGGTGAGTCAGCATGTGAAGATACTGTGTGGATGAAGACAATCTCACTGTGATGCTGTACAGCCACCCACTGACCAAAGAAGCTTTAAAAACAACCTTGTCCTACTATGCACAGATTCAAGACATAAGCTCTGGCATTAATCTCTAACATTATCATAATCTTCAACATAAAATAGTTGGCATTTTATTTCAACTCTAATGTGTTCCCTAGAACTTCTTTCATCAGGAATGGCTGAAACATTCCCAAGACCCCTTGCACCAGTCTGGCATGTGTAATGTATACTGGGCCTGCTTCTTTACTCCACTGTATCAGTTTTATTCCAGTATAAAACTGATATAATAGAGAACCAAGGCTCCAGCCTCTGTGTTTGCATTTCCAGACTTTAGCTTTAGTACAGAAGAAAATAAATCAGTGTATCTGTTATATAGTTCTTGTCTTTCTTATCTCCAGAGGCAAAATAATTTTGGATAGGTGCCCTAGGGAGAAAAAAAGACCATGTGTTTTCAGCTTTTGTCATATTTGTTACTTCTTGGATCAGAAGATTACACAGTAATCTCAACAATAAAATAAACTCCAAACAATAATAATCCTCCAGTGTTTTAGCTGTTTGAGGAAAAGCCTCCTCAGTGAAGACTTTGAAAAGAAACAGGAGGTGATAGAGAGGTTAATTTGGGTGTAATCTTATTTTTAAGGTGATTTGACTTGTGACTGGGAGCAGCACTCCTGAGGAAAATGCATTGAACCTCTGATGGGACTTGAACTCAATCACTAGCAAAGGTCCTGTCAACAAGCCTACAGCAGTGGTTCATGATTTCCAGGAAGCATGGCCAGTAAGCAGGTGATGTGCACATGTGATGTAAGCAGCATTGCACACGTGCAGTCTTCAGCAGCATGGCCCAGAAAGGTACTAAATGTCGCTCTGCCATCTTCTCTCCCATCACCACTTCTCTTTGACCAAAATAGGCCTTTAAAATTGCCTTCATGTCTCCCTCCAGCCCCAAACTTCATATTTTACTCCTAGTTTATAAAAGAATATTGAAGTATAGCCTTAAACATGAATTTATTTCCCAAATCTAAGTTCTATGAAAACACTGTTTCTCTTCATTCTTGTTCATGCTGAAAAATACTCGCCTATTTTATACACACACACAATTCTAAGAGTCTCTCTCTCCCTCTGAACAAACATACACTGCTACTTGGATGGCTGTGGTTAAACTGATGAGTGAGCTGGAAGTACAAACTACTGACATGAAGAGGGTTTTGGAGACAGATATACATTTCTTATAGCTATTACGTTTTCCATAGCAGGCATGAAATTTACACTTTGAAAAGATACTTCATTTTTGAAATTGTTGCTGGCTTTGAGAAAAATAACTCATTTCAAGCTTTCTTTGCACATTGTAAGGAAACAGAAATGGGTTACAAACAACTATTTAAAAATTCTCTGCAGCTCACCTTTAAAAACCTGCAATTTTCTGTAAAAGGACTCTGCTGCATTTTCTTCCATTAAATTCCTTCTGTCTCAGTTCTTCTCAGTGCTCTGTTTCTGCTATTTGTGAAAAGGTATCTTAGCAATATAATATCACATCAGGAACAAATTATTCTCTGATGTGACATATTGCCACAGTAGAGTTTAAGTAATCATCTGAGATGGATTCAGATACTAGTTTATTTTCAATGATGATCTTAGAAGGTGTGCTACATTGCTCTAGAGAGACAAGAGGAAAAAAAAAACCTTAGGATACAAAGAAATTCCACAGGAAAGAAACTGTAGAGATATACTTTTTCATAAAGGTATACTTAAAAATATGTTAGAGGACCCAAAATATGGAAGCTCTCTTCTGTATTTACATGTCTTTTCTGGTAGATGTGTGTTTGGCACCAGCAAGAGGAACTGCCCTTTGGATATACCTGTGTCAGCCAAGCATATGTGAAGACAGCTAGCCTAGACACTCTCAACCTTTACATGACTGAAGACCAGTGAAATAAATTTCAACACAAATGTACTGTTGCACTGGGTCTCCTGGTACCTACGGGAGGAGTAATTTCCCTGAGGGACCTTCTACAGAGACAGGCACATCCTGAGAGTAAGCCATATCACAGGGCTACACAGAAGAACACGAGAAAGGCACTCTCAAAGTCTATTCAGGCCACCTAAGATCTGCTAAGACACTACAGCAGGAGTCATGTGCAAGACCTTTCCATTTCAGACAACCTAGATGAGCAGTTAACATTATGTAGAATGAATCCCAATTTAAGCTCCACTAAACTGGATTTCCACGTGTACTGTACAGCACTAACTACAATGTCATGCTTTGCTGCAAGGTAAAAAAAACCCAGTAATAAGGCAAATCCATAGCTGTCTGAAATAGAAGCTCTTAGCTTTTATAGCAGAGCAAACCAGATGTTGACTTTATGGATGTGATAAACTGTTTTAAAAATTGCAGTACAATAGGATTTCAGCTGTTAGCATGGATTCTGATAAGTCATCTGTATATGTCCAAGGAGTGAAATTGTCCTTAATGACTACACTTCTGCCTATTTTTAAGTGACAGCTTAAAAACATCAGCCAGCATGAAGTATTGGAGTCAAGTAGTCTCCTGATATGTTTATTAATTTCAGTGCAGAGTCTTTTTAGCTTTGGTTTTTGTCATTCAAGTTCCTGTGCACCATATTCCTCGGTATTTCTGTTTGCAGTAGTGCGGTGCATGGAGATAGACACAGAGCTTCTGTGTCAGACAGAAGCTGCTGAAGTGTTTCTGGCCCAAAGCTTGTCCTAGAAGTATCAAAGTCAAACATCCAAATGAAGTGTCCAAAGTAGCATACCAGGAGCCTGGCTAATGCCATAACTTCAAGTTATTATAGTTTAACATTCTTGTCCGCCCCACAAAGTTTGCTGATCTGTAACACCACTTTCAGAGGTAAGCAGACTCAGCTGAATGCAGAAATAGCTTTCTTTCACCAATCCGCCCTACCTAGCCCAAGTCCTTCTCTGAAGTGCAGCTATTTGGTTAGGTCTCCTACTGCTAGTTTAACTGCTGTTACCTCAGTCCTGTTGGATCATGGCACCTCCTCTTCATGGAAAACATAAACAAATGTTACATACAGAGAAATTATGAAGTACTGTAATTCATACAAATGAATCAGACTAAAAAGCTACTTTTATTCCCATATATGGAACAGAGATTTCTATGCCTCTAAATAATATTCTTACAATGTTTACACTTCATATAAATTGATTTCAGGGCTCTTCTTGGGTCACTGTGGACATTTTCCTATCTCTAGTGATTTTCAAGTGCAATCTGACTTTTTTCCATGCTAAGATAACAATATAAAGGTAAACTTGCCATATATTGAAGGAACATTAAAACTAAATTTATAACAGCATGTGGTATTTAACTGCTGGAGTTGAGGATTTTATATACAGGAACTTTACTGGAAAGCTTGGAGCAAAGGGATTTCTGCATTTAAGTTATGACACCTCTGGCAATATTTAGATTTTTAATTAGAACTCACGTGAGTTTCAGTGACATCAATTTTATCCTGAAAGGAATATTATTGCACTATGGGCAAATAGTACTGGTTCGTTACTATATAAAACTCCCTTCATTTTTATGAAAAAATAATGTGCTGAATACTTGAACTTCTTTGCTGTGCTGAAAGATTGTGTAAGGTTTATGCAAAACCCTATTCTGAGGATACACAAAGACCTCAGAATAGGATGTGAGGGGGTGTGTATGCATATATTGCTTTCATCCCCAAAACACTATACTGATAAAGACAAGAAAAAAACTAGGATTGTTGTGCCCCAGTTAGCCTGTTAAATGTTCACACTAATAGATACAGTTACTAACTGAAAAATCAGCTCTTAACGTTGACATTGTTATATATCAGAGTTACAGATAAGAAGGATTTGTTACAGTGGAACTAGAACATAGGTAGGTAAGTGATTATATACTATTATCATTTCCAAATTTCAACCAAAGGCAATTAATTTCTTTCTTGAATAGAGGAAGCCACAAGATAGGGAAAATAGTTTATTTATTCCATGTTAAACAATTTAGATGGGTTTAGCAGCTTTAGCTTTCCAATGGCCTCAAGTAGGAATTTGAAGCCTGCCATAACACAAGCATGATCCTACTGATCTGTGTTTGGCTTTCTCTGTGAAATGCTGCCTACAGCAGAGCAAGATGTTAGCCTGAATTTGAAAGGAAATGAGGCTTATTAAATTAAAGTCTTTGTCAATCTTCCCTTAATAACTTTTGAACCAGATGGCCAGTTTAAAATAAAGACAAAAAAAAAAAAAAAACCCCAACAAAAAAACAAAATAAAACAAAACAAAAAAAAAAAACAAACCCCCCAAAAAAACCCAAAAAAAACAAGACAACAAGGCAACTGAAGTCTCTCCAGTCTGAAGTTCCTAAAAGCTTTCAGAAAAGAAGCAAATACAAAAAGAAGAATGAAATATTGCATACTAAGAAAAGTGAGTTCAAGTTACCTGTTGTGTTTGGCCTGACAGGCAGCCCCTCAGCCATGGTACAGCCAGAGAATTAGCATCCCAGCAATCCAGGATCAGCCACAGTACACATTTTCTCTTGCCTTGCCCCTGGGACGACAGAGTGGGGAAAAAACGCTTAAGGGAAACACGAGGAAAATATTTTAAGAAAAGACAAAGCACTAGGGGCTGTGAGGGAGCCTCAGGGCTCTCCCAGGTGAGGGTAGAGGGAATATGTAGTTACAGGGACAGAAATTGATAGAAAATGAGATCTAAGTAGTTCTGCAGCTCACGTAGCTTCTTCCTTATTAAACATAATCATCATGGTATCATACATAACCATTTTCGCTCAACTGAGCTTTTGCAAAAAGGTCGCAAAAAATGTTATATGTATACATATACATATATACATATACATATACATATGCCCATGTATGTATTTAGAGCTGATTAACCCTGCTTTATCTGAACATCAAGTACACAAAGACATTTTTGGTGTCAACAAGATGGGCATTTTAGGCAAAAGGAAAAGCAACAGTTAGAAGTGAAAATTCTCTTTATCCTTCCTAACTCTAAGATGATATTTGAGCTTGCAGCATTTAGATTTGAAATTACTACTTGCAGCATTTTTGTTATAACCATTACAGTGAGCATGAAAACCCTTCCAGCAAATTAAAGCTGACTCTAAAATACCTACAGTATCACCAGAGACAAGAATTTCTTTATGTTTTGCATCACCTCATAGAAGGGAAGTTTGAAAAATGTTCTGCAATGTAACAGATGAGTTTGCAGACCTACGAAGTAGGGAGATCAGTATGGCAATGACAATTTATTTTACTGCATCCTTTACTATTGTGCACTATTATCTTATTTTCTCCTAGTGCTTTCATGTTGCTGCTCTTTCTATAAGACAATATTTATTCTATATTAAAATGTGTTATCATAGTATCACAAAATAAAACACTGACCAGTAGGAGATGGCAATAGGAAATTCTGGAAGCCCTATAGTGCAGAATTATAGGGCAGACAATTTGAAGACAACCTGTATATAGGAGAAAACATTCCCTTGTGGCTTTACGCAATGACATAGAGTTTACATGACTGGAGAAAATTCTGTCTAAATATGGGAATATTATCTACATAAATATCAAGTTTTTCAAGTACCTTACTTAGCCCTTGACCTGAGTCTAACCATCAGTGTCATGGGTCAGTCTTGCATCAGATGCTTAAGTTTTTGTAATTAATTTTATAAATATTGCCTTCTAATTTCATTTAAGGCTTCAGTGTAAGATTTTTTTAGTGGGTAAACTTTGCAGCTATGTTCTCATTTCCTTCTCAACCTCTACAGTATGCTTTGCCTAACTCCCACTCAGACCCAGCCTCTCCTGTCTTTTTATCCCAGTTTGATTGCTTTGCTCCTTTGCTGACTAGATTCTCACAGCTTACAGGGAGCTGTGATTGAGGAAGCAGTTCAGAGCAAGGCCCATCATAGTATAATTTAGGGACGAATATAACCATCCCCACCACAGTATAGGAGTTTAGAAAAGGTTACTACCCAGAAAAATTACTAATGCTTGTTTTGTATTAAACAGATAACAAAAAAAGCTTAAACACATTTTAGCTAACTGCATTTGAAATAGAAATGCCCTTCTTGAATAGAGACTATCTGTAAAGATTTAAGAAATAAAATGACAGGTTTTAGGAATGTCAAATAGGAAACAATCTGCCAGTCGTGTTCTATTACCCCTTTCACAAAGTAACCAAGTTTTTTATTAAAAACATTTGGGGAGTTCTTTGGACTCGTACTTCCTATCCAAGTGTCATAGCTTTCTGATGTTTGGAAATTTTAATTTCTATCCTCAGTTTTCCTGTGAAAAGGTTATATATATATATATATGTTTGTCCTTGAACCATTACTGCCAGCTGGCTGAACTGAATCTTTGACTTCTCTGGCATTTATTTACCTGTCTTGACAAAACCCCGCCCATCATATCCCTCTCCGCTTTTGTTTTGTTAACTTAAAGACACCAATCCCTTTTATTCTCTTGACATAAACGGGTTCCCTGTTCACCTGGTTCTCTCAGTACGCCCACCTCCCACTACTGCAAGTCAAGTCTGTGTTTCAGACTTGACTTTTTTCAGCAATGGAAAACTATAAAGACAAGATTTATACCAATAAAAAATTATGTAGCACCAGGACATGAGGACACAAGTACAGGATCACCCATACTATCAGAATGCTAGCCTGTTTTCTAGCACACTTCTAGCCCATGCCATCCAGCATCCCTCTGGACAAAGCACAGTTTGCAGGACAGATCAAATCATGGCCATTCTCAGTAGGTACTTTGAGATGAATCCTGGACTTCTCTTGTAGGTATGGCAGTTAGGAAGGTGGAATGCAATTTAAGTTTATAAGCCATTTATTAACCGAGATAGATATAGCCACAGAATTTCAGACATTAATGAGACTTCATTTACATGCTGTCAGTGCCTCCACTAGAGATACTTTGATACAGTTGATAATTGCATTTTCTGTTTTCAAGGACACGTTGCATGGATGACATCACATCAACCAGCCTTTTCCAGTTGAAGACTTTAGAAGCTTCTTTTGTTTACATTGGCCATGTAATTATAGCTGAAGTAATTTCTGACTACTCATTTCAAAGTATTTTTTCAGTGACTACATTTCCAATAATATCACATCACAAAGAAAGTCTAATAAAGTACCTTTTCTGACTGGTTCTGTGGCTTTTGGTGCATGCTCTTGTCAGATACCAAGCTCAGAAATACCTCATTTTTACCATTTGCTCTCCAATTTATACCAGAATGACAGACTAACACTCACGTGAATTGAGTCAATGTCTAAATCAAAACCTGAGGGAAGATCTCTGGCAGACTTAATTTATTCCCTTCAGAAAACTTTCATGCATTTTTTAATAATCAGTCATCAAAAGGGATACTAAAACTAATATTTTTTTCTCTCTGTATCCTCTTTTATAGGGAACACCCATTTATAGGCTCTAGCATTTAGCAATCTGTTCCACTCCAAACTTCTTTTAACGTTTTTTCTGAAGATGCATTTTCTAGTTACTTATTTCTGAACATTTTATGCTTTACAAAGATGATTGCTATTCACTATGTCCCTGTTGTTCCTCTAACATCTAGCTTCATATGCTGAGCTGTTTGCTCTAATTTCTTTCTTTTGTGTAAATCCCTTATAATTACTGTATTCAATTGCTTTTTACTGTTTATATCCAGTTTCTGAAACAGATGAGACACATCTCTGTCTATATCTTTTTCATTAATATAAATACTTGCTTCTAGCTAGCAATGTTTTCCTACTCTTTAACCTATTCTTCTTTTTGTTTGTTACTTTTTAATCAGATTATGTTTTCTTCGTGCTAAAACCAGATGTCTTTTCCACTCCTCATAATTCCCCTCACTTCTTCACTCACGTAATAGACTCCCAAGAGGCCAGTATCCCTAATGCTCAGTATTGTTTTCAGAAATGTTTTCTAGAAGATGGATATCCTAAAATTGTTATACTTTATTTTTACAGAGGCAGTCCTTGGCTGCATTATATTATTATGACTATCACAGAACTGTATGAAAGATAAACTACAGGAGCTGCTGCAGATCATCTAGTCCAACCTTACTGCTCAAGGCAAGACTAGCTTCAGGGATAGATCATGGGGTATGGAAGCAGAAGCAGGAAGGATCAAAGGCAGGAGAAGAGCAATAGGAATGACCTTGTATTGAAGGCACCTAGAGATTAGCAGTTCATAACGATCTTAACCCATATATACCAGCCTCTCCTCGGGACACTCAAATCAGAGACAAAGAACGGTGATTAAATGCTGACGATTCATGGAGGTGACAAGTGAGATAAGATGGAGAAACTCATCACTAAGATGCCCTAAAGGGTAAAAAGATCAGCACATAGGTCTCAACCAAAGGTGAGGCCAGGAGACAAGAGGAGGTATCAATAGCTGATGTTCTTGTCCTTCAACAGGACAGATCAACTGCATTCAAGCATCCTGATGCCTGCATGATGGATTTGTGGGCGTGTAAGTACACATGAGAGATATCAGTTTTGATTTAAAGTAAATCACCTTCCAGTCCCATTTTCAGGGGGCAGGCAGCAAGAGCAGGGCAGCTCCAGGAGGGGAGATAAGCTGGGACCTGAGGGTGGTGACACACAGGCAGAGGCAGTGTCCTCACTGGCTGGGCACTCTCCTACTGCCTTTGAACAAGGTGAGCAGGGCTGGCTTGACAGAAATAGGGTCTGGTGACAGCCCAGAGACCATCCGATGTATGCAAACTGATGGGTCTGGTCCAAGATCAGACAAGGAATTCCCATTATCAGGTCAGCAACGGACAGGAACGAGCAAAGACTTACCCACAGCATAGCTTAGGCAGGGACTGTGCTGAAATGGGACTCTAGTGTCCCTGGGAAGACCGTGGAGGCCCCAAGTGAGGCTCATCAAGGCAATTAATGCCTATTGGCCACTCAGGACTCTGACATCCATAGGATCTTTCATGTGGATTTGTTAACAATGTTGCAACATTATTTCTTACTCATCCAGTTGATTTTTAAAATTTTCCTAGGGAAAAGACTCACAGATCCCTTGGCAATGCTCCAGAGCTAAACCATGATCGTGGTAAAGCTTTTTTCTTGTGTTTAAATAAAAATTTCCCTCACTGCAGCCTGCAATTGCTGCTTCTTGTTCTTTCACTATGTCAGCACTGTCTGTCCTAAAGCCCCCTCTAAACAGCAGAAGACTGCCCTTAGAGCCCACCAGAGCTTTCTCTTCTCTAGGCTGAAGTCCACTTTGCTTTGCCTATCCTTGTACACCATATATTCCAACTGCCTCACCAAATGATTTAGTAGTTCTCTGAAGTCTCCTGAGAACTCCCTTTGAATGCAGTATGGCCCCACCTTTATAAAATGTTTGAGCTGTGACCTCACCAGTGTTAAGCAGAAAGTAAATGGAAAAGGTAAATGAAAGCTAAATAAGTAGAGGGCAAATGATAGAGATGATCCATTTCCTCAGCATCTCTCCATAGCTTGCTATAATCAACCCTGATTTGTTCCAGGTCATGTTATTTGTCCACACAAGAGTGACAACCAGGTTCATCAGTCTACAAATGTACATCAAACTACATCCTGGTCACTCTTTTTCTCTGTTTAAGGTTCAAGGCAAGCCCACATGAAACACAGAGCAGTTCTCTCTTTTAGCCCACTTGACACCTCCCTCCCAAGGGAGAATAAAAAGGGGAATAAGGAAAAAGAAAAATGTGTCATCCAAGATTGGAAGTTAAGACCATAACAAATTTAACGAGTAACAAGAGAAAAACAGAAAAAAAAAAAAATATTAAGGGAAGAAGGACACAGAACTGCACAGAACCCGCTCTGGGATGGCAATGGATTGTGCGGCACATGAGGAG